>CM050420.1:32486769-32607569 GCA_027564155.1 Gymnocypris eckloni scoliostomus | reverse complement strand
AACGGAGATCTTAACGGTCTCTTTTACTGAACGGAAGAGGTAAGCTTAACGTACTTTTTATAACGTCTGTGAGTATCTTATGTCATATTTAGATAAGATTTTACAATATCTGCTCTCTTTGAGGTGTTAATAGACGGTTATTAACATGTTAATTCGTTATTGTATTGTTCATGGTTAACTGAATGTAGTTTCCTAAAGGAAACGCTTATGTAAAGACTAGCATAATTATTTTGAGGCTGATGAAGTGATAATTGTTAACAGTAATGTCTTGTATGTAATATTTCAGACTTGTTGAGCTTGTGTCTTCGTTGTGCCCGCCTGGAGTTAAGGATAGAAGCCTGCATGCGCTGCGCGTGAGTGAGGAGGAGGAGGCGATTTTCAGCTTCTTCGGAAGAGAGGAAAAGACCGTTTTGAGGCAAGTAAACTTCATAATTTCATCCCTTTGTTTTTACTAAGACTAAAATAATGTTTCTTTGTTTTTATTGTAGATTTTGATTGCCTGATACATATGAGAGCATCATTATTTTGAGATTGATGTAAGTGATTATTAGAAAATAAATGTTTCTGTTGTCTCCTACCTGTTTACTTCACATTTTAATGTAACAACAGTATGATTACGTGTTCATATTTTATATAAACCATTGGTGTCCCTTTTTCATTGCAGAACCCAAACCAACTTTGGAGTTAAGGACACAGAAGCCTGCTTGTGTGAGGAGGAGGCGGTTTTCTCAGCTTCTTTGGAAGAGAGGGAACGACCGTTTAAGGCAAGTAAACTTCATAATTTCATGTTATCAATTTTTTTACTAAGACTAAAATAATGTTTCTTTGTTTTTTGTAGATGTTGATTGCCAGAGACATAGGAGAGCATCATTCGTTTGAGATTGTTAGTTATTTATTAGAAAATAAATGTTTCTGTTGTCTCCTGCTTCTTTACTTCACATTTTAATGTAACAACAGTATGATTACGTGTTCATATTTTATATAAACCATTGATGTCTGTGTTTTTCATTGCAGAACCCAAACCAACGTTGGAGTTGTCTGATTTGGAGAGTCATCGTTCTTGGTCTTCCTTTCTTAAAGGAATAGTTCACACAAAAAATGATATACTTGCCCTTATGTCATTCTCATAATTTTTTGTTCATCCATTGAGAGTCTAGATAATCAGTATTTTCAAGCTTCATGAATAGAGTTATTGTAGAAGTAATACATTCCAATATTTATATATGTATAAATCTTAAATTACATGATAGTGAACATGTCTGTTCAGAAGAAAATATTGGTCTTCCAGACTTGCCATGGAGGACAGAAATTAAGAGAATATTAAATATTTATTTTTGTTCCAAAAATGATCAGAGTTTGTATGGGTCTGGAACAACATGGGGAGTAAATTATGACCATTTTCATTTTTTGGTGAACTAACCCATTAAAGAGCAGCCCTCCACGTACTTGGACATTTGTGAGGTATGTGCATGTCATGTCTGTTTTAATGTTTCAGTAAAGAAGAAACTCTCTGAAAGCAATACATTTAAACAATAATACATGCCCTCACACTAGTGCTGCCATTATAGCATTCTAGAGCGCTGTTAATGTGCCTACATACATTAAACAAACAGACTATTTACCTGTCCTTACTGATGTGGATGCACCTCTATCTGAAAATGGATAGTTTCATTAAATGTTTTTCCCTTTTAGGCCACTGATGAAGAACAGGCGGTGACTGTGATGAATGCTGGTCAAAGAGGAGAATTTCCCCCAAACTGATGCAACAGTGGTTTTAAAGGAGGACGCTGCCCTGGATGCTGTAAAAGATGTCGCATGCTGTGCTGATGGGGCTTCTTCGTGACTACATCAATTATGATAAAGAGATCATGAAAATTGGCAGTGATGCATGATCTGTATTCATGGACTATGAAACAAACTGTAAGTGTATAATTTGTAAAACAAATGTTAAATGCTTGTCTGTGTTTAGTAGAGCTGGTGTTTACTCTCAGTCATTCACACACATGCTCACATTCTTTCACACACATATGCTTCTGATAAATGTAATAATATCAGTGTTAATGTTGTGGTTTATTTGTGTACTCCCATGCCAGAATAGTTTGTAATGAACTTCACTATTAACTAACTGTACAATTATTGTATAATAGTGTTTTTGTATATTTTTATACAATATATAAAATTTACCAAAAAAGTCGATTTTGATCTTAAAAGTTCCTCACCAAATGTTTAATGCTTAATTTATAATCTCTGTAGCTGTTAATGCCATACTTGTCTGCATTTCTTCTTAACATGCATGTTACTTTTTGACTGTTTTGTCTTGTTTTTAATAAATATTTACCTTTTGATAGTCATTCTTTGTGTGTAAAAGTTATTTTAAAATGAACAAGATTTGTAGGTTTAATATCTAGCTCGATTTGGGTTCATTTTAGCCTAGCAATGTAGTAATTTTAAACCATAACCCAGCCTGCTGGGTTAAACATAATAACCCAAATGGTTGGGTTAAAATAACCCAGCGTGGGTTCGTCCCTTTTTGACCCAGCGCTGGGTTACCAAAATAACCCAAATTGGGTTGTTTTCAACCCAGCAGTTTTTAGAGTGTATGATATTGGTAATAGAGAGCTGCTGGCAGTCAAGCTTGCCTTGGAGGAATGGCTTCATTGGTTAGGTTCGGGGGTTCTTTTTATCATCTGGACTGATCATAAAAATCTTGAGTACATCAAGTCCGCTAAAAGAATGAACTCTGGGCAGGCCCGGTGGGCTTTAATTTTCGGTCGTTTCTATTTTTCTATTTCTTATCGGTCGGGTTCCAAGAATATCAAGCCCGATGCATTATCTTGTATTTTCGACCATTCTGAGCGCCCGTCTTGTTCCGAGCCCATTGTGTCACAGAAGATTTTTGTATCTGTAGTCACATGGGAAATCAAATCGAAGGTTCGCAGGCCTCAGAAGGGGTAACACCTCTGCCCGGATGCCCACCAGGCTGCTTTTTTTGAGCCAGAGACTTTATGTTTCGATGTCATTCAATGGGGTCATTGTTCCAAGGTGGCTTGTCATCCTGAGGTGAGTCGTAGTTTGTTTCTTATTAAACAACGGTTCTGGTGGCCGTCAATGGCTCAATGTTTTGTTTTGGCTTGCTCAGTTTGTGCCGTTTCTAAGACTGGGCACCTTCAGCCGCTGTCAGTTCCTTCAAGGCCCTGGTCCCATATTTCGCTAGATTTTGTCTCAGGTCTCCCGCCCTCAAATGGGAACAAGGTGGTTTTGACCATGGTGGACCGGTTCTCAAAGGCTACTCATATTATTGCTCTGCCTAAACTACCTTCTGCCAGAGAGACAGCGGTTGCTGTCATTGACCATGTTTTTCGTATTCATGGCCTCCCTAGGGACGTGGCTTCAGTTCGTCTCCAAATTTTGGAGCGAGTTTTGTGATTTGTTGGGGGCGATTGTTAGTTTTTCTTCTGGGTTTCATACCCGAGTAACGGTCAGACAGAGAGAGCCAACCAATACCTTGAACATATGTTGCGATGTTTGGTCTCTCAGAATCCGTCCTCTTGGAGTCAGCAGTTCTCATGGGTTGAGTACGCACATAACTCATTACCAGTGTGTTCCATGGGCCTGTCTCCGTTTGAGTGTAGTTTTGGGTACCAGCCACCTATTTTTCCCAGTCTGGAATCTGAAGTTGCGGTTCCCTCTGCTCACGCATTTGTCCAGAGGTGTCGACGAACCTGGAATAGGGCCAGACAGACCCTCCTCCAGTTGGGGGCGTGCACCAAGGCCAAGGCTGATCACCACCGGTCAAGGCCTCCGGTCTATATCGTCGGTCAAAAAGTGTGGCTTTCATCTAAGAACATTCCTCTCCGTACCGTTTGTAATAAACTTGCTCCTAAATTAAGTGGCCCATTTACTTTCACCAAGATCATTAGTCCGGTGGCAGTCCGCCTTAAACTTCCTCGTACAGGCGTACAGGAGGATTCTTTCAGTTTTCTATGTTTTCAAATTAAAGCCCTTTTTTCATGCTACCATTAATCAACATACCCGTCGCGACTCGTAGATGGTGAACCTGTTTATTCGGTGAATCATATTCTGGACTCTAGGTGGAGGGGACGCGGATTCCAGTACTTGGTGGACTGGGAGGGTTACGGTCCAGAGGAGAGGAGTTGGGTGCCTGCAAGAGACATATTGGATCATTCTCTTATCGATGATTACAATTCTCAGGTAAGTTCCTCTGGAAACGCCAAGAGGTGCTTTTAGGGGAATGGGTACGTTCACGGTTCATGGATCCGTGTGCTCAGTTCTTTGTCTGTGTGTGGGTCCGCTCGTTGTGCTTGTCAGCATTGCTTAGTTACCACGCACCTGACGAGGCAATCAGAGCGGTCACAGGTGTAGCTCGTCTGCACTGCCTATATCTGGCTGGCGTTTCTGTGGTGTGTTGTCAGATCGTTGTTCTCATATCCTGTCTTGCTCTCTGTCAGTCCTTCTAGTTCCTGAGTCTGTTTTTACCTGGTTGCTGTTCTTGTTTCCTGGAGGGTGAGGACTGGTCGGAGTGATTTCTCTGTCTGAGCTGGAGACTTTGCACTGCCGGATATTCTGCTCTTCTACTGTGGCTGTTTGGAGTTGTCTAATAAAGACTATCTATTTGACTCGCACTTGGATCTTAAGTTTCTGTTTCATGACACTCTCTGGCCGAGACCGGGCTACGTGTCTAAATCGTTATCTACCCCCTTCAGAGCGCAGACTGTTTTGCTGTCTGTCCTTTCTTCTGAGTCATCGACCTCGTGTGATGTGGATGCTCAGACTTTGGTGTGCCCTGTCAGCAGAGGTGGGTCGAGTACACAAAAAATGCACTCAAGTAAAAGTAAAAGTACTCAAGTAAATATTTACTCAAGTAAGAGTAATAGTCTGAATAGTAACTTGAGTAAAAGTAAGTACTCGGATAAAAAAAATCTACTCAAGTAGTTAGTTAATAGTTACTTTGGATCATATACTATATATATATATATATATATATATTACATTTACATTTATGCATTTTGCAGACACTTTTATCCAAAGCGACTTACAGAGCATTCAGGCTATACAATTTACATTTATATATACATATACATATACATATACATATACACATATATATATATACACACACTCACTGGCCACTTTATTAGGTACACCTTGCTAGTATCGGGTTGGACCCCCTTTGCCTTCAGAACTGCCCTAAATCTTCTAGGCATAGATTCAACAAGGTGTTGGAAACATTCCTCAGAGATTTTGGTCCATGTTGACATGATAGCATCACGCAGTTGCTGCAGATTTGTCAGCTGCACATCCATGATGAGAATCTCCCATTCCACCACATCCCAAAGGTGCTCTATTGGATTGAGATCTGGTCACTGTGGAGGTCATTTGAGTAAAGTGAACTCATTGTCATGTTCAAGAAACCAGTCTGAGATGATTTGAGCTTTGTGACATGGTGCATTATCCTGCTTGAAGTAGCATCAGAAGATGGGTACACTGTAGTCATAAAGGGATGGACATGGTCAGCAACCATACTCAGGTAGGCTGTGTTAAACGATGCTCAATTGGTACTCCTAGTGTGCCAAGAAAATACCCCCACACATTACACCACCACCAGCCTGAACTGTTGAGACAAGGCAGGCTGGATCCATCTTTCATGAATTCTGACCCTACCATCTGAATGTCGCAGCAGAAATCGAGACTCACCAGACCAGGCAAAATTTTTCCAATCTTCTATTGTCCAATTTTGGTGAGCCTGTGCTTATCATAGCCTCCGTTCCCTGTTCTTAGCTGACAGGCGTGGCACCCGGTGCAGTCTTCTGCTGCTGTAGCCCATCTGCTTCAGGGTTCAATGTGTTGTGCGTTAAGGGGTGTTATTCTGCATACCTTGGTTGATTATTTGGGTTACTATTGCCTTTCTATCATCTCCTACCAGTCTGCCCATTCTCCTCTGACCTCTGACACCATCAAGGCATTTTCGTCCACACAACTGCCGCTCACTGGATATTTTCTCTTTTTCGGACCATTCTCTGTAAACCCTAGAGATGGTTGTGCGTGAAAATTCCAGTAGATCAGCAGTTTTTGAAATACTCAGACCAGCCCGTCTGGCACCAACAACCATTCCACGTTCAAAGTCACTTAAATCCCCTTTCTTCCCCGTTCTGATGCTCGCTTTGAACTTCATTGGTGTTTGGAGATGCATTTTTGGCTCAAGGTCTGCATTTAAAGTCCCACCAGAGGTGTTCAGCTGGGATTAGGACTTCCCATTAGTGTCAGGTGATGGTGCTGAAGGACTCAGAAGCAGAGTGCGGAAGAAGGAGAAAACTTTATTCTTTGCCTCAAAACACAAAATAACATAAACAATATTTAATGCTGCCTAGGACGTCAAGATTCCAGAGCCGGCCGGCAGTCTCTGCGGGCCACACGAGCTGCTGGATCACCGAGCATTCAGGTCTGCCGCAGAAGGGGACAGATAGACAGGTGAGTGACAATACGTGCAAAGACAAGACAATCTACTCACAACGAGTAGTAGACACAGAGACATATATGGGAGATGGGGAATGAGCGACAGGTGGGGGAGAGTCAGCTCGTGATCAGTGCACACCTGCTGCACGATCGGCACAGATTGCCCAATCCACGAGCTGTCAACATAACAAGATGAACCGTGACAGTACCCCCCACCTCAGGGACGCCTCCTGGCATCCCCGGAGGACTCACCATGGCGCTGATGGAACTGGTCAATGAGAGCGCGGTCCAGAATGTTGCGAGCTGGAATCCAGCATCTCTCCTCCGGACCATACCCCTCCCAGTCTACCAGGTATTGATAACCTCTGCCCCTACGCCTAACGTCAATGAGCCGCCGCACAGAATAGGCTGGCGACCCCTCAATGAGTCTGGGAGGCGGAGGGGCGAAAAACGGGCTTTATCTTGGATACATGAAAAACCGGGTAGATCTTATTAAATTGGGAGGTTAATTTGAGTCGCACCGTCACCGGACTGAGCACCTTGGCCACAATAAACGGTCCAATAAATTTGGGTCCCAGTTTACGTGCGGGAAGTCTGAAGTTAATGTCTTTGGCAGACAACCAGACCTTCTGACCACACACGTAAAGTGGGGGCTTGTTACGGTGACGGTCTGCCGATGCCTTGTTCCTCTCGCCAGTCCGGGTGAGGGCTTCTCTGGCGATCCTCCAAGTACGGAGGCATCTCTGAATAAACGCATGCACGGATGGAACAACGGCATCGGATTCTTGGGAGGGGAATAAGGGTGGCTGGTAGCCTAAACAGCACTGGAAGGGAGATAAACCCGTAGACGAGACCGGGAGGGAGTTATGCGCGTACTCGACCATGGTTAACCTGGAACTCCAAGATGACGGTTCGGCAGACGCCACACAGCGAAGAACCCTCTCCAAATCTTGGTTAGCCCGCTCAGCCTGACCATTAGTCTGCGGGTGATATCCAGAGGACAGGCTCGCGGTCGCTCCCAGCTGTCGACAGAACTCTGTCCAAAACTTTGACACTAACTGGGGATCCTGTCAGAGACCACGTCCACCGGGAGGCCATGAATGCGGAAAACGTGGTCCAAGACAATAGTCGCTGTCTCCCTCAATTTGGGGAGGGGAATAAAGTGGGTCGCCTTCGAGAACCTGTCCACCACAGTGAGGACTACCGTCTTGCCATCGGAAAGAGGCAAGCCAGTTACGAAATCCATCGCTATGTGTGACCAGGGTCGCGAAGGCACCGACAGCGGCTGGAGTAGCCCTGCTGGGGGACGATTGGAGCCCTTACCCGCAGCACAAATGGGACAGGCCGACACGAACCGTCGAGCGTCCCTCACCATGGACGGCCACCAAAACTGCTGCTTGATTAGCCTATGAGTACGAGTAGCTCCAGGGTGACAAGCTAGGCTAGAAGAGTGGCCCCACTGTAGGATGCTAGTTCGGACTGACTCGGGCACGAACAGCAGGCTTTCTGGGCACCCCGCGGGAACAGTGATGTCGCGTAGCGCGTCACGGACCTTGGACTCCACTCCCCAGGTCACCACCGCCACAACCCGTTCGGGTTGAATGATTGCCACAGGGGAGTGGGACTCAGAGCCTCAAAGATCCAGCGACAGTGCATCAGGTTTACCATTCTTAGAGCCAGGGCGATAGGAAATGGTAAACCTGAAACGTCCGAAAAATAATGCCCAGCGAGCCTGCCTGGAATTTATTCTCTTGGCGGTGCGGATGTACTCTAGGTTTTTATGGTCAGTCCAAACCATAAAAGGGAAAGCCGCGCCTTCTAACCAGTGACGCCACTCCTCCAGCGCCAGCTTGACTGCTAGTAACTCCCTATTCCCAATGTCGTAGTTCCGTTCCATGAGGGTTAAACGATGAGAAAAAAACGCAGGGATGTATTCTCTCGTCGAAGATGATCTCTGAGACAAAACGGCCCCAACCCCACCTCGGACGATCCACCTCCACAATGAACTGCCGAGACGGGTCAGGAGTATTTAAAATGGGAGCTGAAATGAAACGACTCTTCAGACTCTCAAACGCAGTCTGGGCCTGCGATGACCAACAGAATCGCTTCTTAGTGGAGGTGAGATCCGTCAGAGGAAGGCGACCTGACTAAAATTCGAATGAACGCCTGTAAAATTGGCAAACCCCAGAAAACGCTGGACCGCTCTACGACTGTCTGGGGTGGCCAATCCGCAACAGGTAATAAAGCAATGCATAAGAAACTAGTTTAAGGAGACAACATTTCACACCTCTGCCAGATATGAGACATAATCCTTATTATTCTTTTGTTTTTATTCAGCCATTATCAGCCTTTATACTGGCATTAAAACCAAGCCACATTACTTCAATCCCAGTATACATTTACCCAATTATTATCAAAAGTATTTCTAAATAAATACAACAAAACATTTTCTTGCGATCTTACGTGAAGTGTTATGACAAAATGTATTATAAAGAAGAACTGGACCTGTTCTGTTAACATTAGCATCATACTTCATAAAACATTTCCGGCTTTGCTACCGTTCGGACGCTCTTGCTATTGCTCTGCGCTTTGCTCGCTATTTTTGTTCTTTTCTCAGATCTTTCTAAGATTTTTACTTCAGCAGATCAGCACAGTGCTCAAACAACACATTTTGGAAAAGAGGACTTTTGCCTCCCACTGCCAGCAGTTTACATTCCGGAGACCGATAAATACAGCTGTCTACATTCAAACAGATGAGAGAAATGCCTACTTGCTTGCACGAACTGCCACAAACTTCTACAAAGGATTGTGGTTCTTGAAACAAAGTTATTTGCTGGACTTCCAAAACAGACGGAACATACAGCAGACGGTCACCACGGACCCCTCAGCATACAGCCGGTGAGTTCTGTGAATCTAGTGAATCTCAACAGTTTATACCAAGTGTAGAGGAACAAGTCAAAACTGATCGACGGACTAATCGATGGCACAAACAGGGAGCGAGACCCAAAGGCTCTGAGACATCAGATTGTCACGAGTATCTCTTGCTGCTGTAGCATCCTCTACACCAGATACTGCTATGACAAGACTTGTAAACACTGGTATTTTACAACCCCCCATACATCTTGAGAACAGATTTTAAGCATTGATGAATGTGGATGAGGAATCCCAAAATATGACAAAACTCGGATCGAATCAGCCAGCAGCTAACATTGCTACTAACAGGCGCTCAAGCTCGAGCAGACAGCGGCATTCAGCTCAGAGCGCAGCCGAGCCCAGGACTCTGATAGTGGGCGACTCTATTATTAGAAACGTCAGAACCAGGACTGCTACTACCTTGCTGCTTTCCTCAAGCAACCGTTTCTGACGTGAACAAGGAACTTCGAGCATTGTGATGAAGCACAAGACTGCAAATCGAGTCATCATCCATGTGGGAAGAATGATATTCGGATAGGACAGTCAGAACTGCTTAAGCAAGATTTCAGTGAACTCTTTGAAACACTTCAAAGACTTGAAGTTCAGTCGTTCATCAGTGGACCACTCCCAGCAAGGGAACTAACATGTTTTCACGGTTGCTTGGGCTGAATACATGGCTACAAAGAACCTGCAGTGCAAAAGGAGTCAACTTCATCGACAACTTCAATATTTTCTGGGGCACAGACAACTGTTTGAACTGGATGGCCTCCACCCAAACAAACTTGGTGCAAGAGTGCTAAAGACAATTTATATTTCTCCCTCCGTCATCCTTCAGTGGTGTGTGCCAATCCACTCATACACTCACCTGGACAGAATATGAGTGACCACAGGACTTCATATCAGCTTCCGAGTCATTATGTGGTTGAAGAATCCCACAAGGATACAGATAACGCCACACAGCCAAAACAAGCACTGCTCATGGACATCCCGGCTGAGCCCTGCCCACAGAGCTCATCACATGCAGACTGTGACGTATCACAACAGCTCCAAGACTCAGCACCCAAGGACGACTTTCTGGAAAACAGCCTGGGAAGCCAGGACAACACATCACAGTCACCGGAAACACCAGAGCTAGAGCCTCGCTCACCAGACACACTATCCCTCTCCAGCACCTGGACAGAATATGCCCCGCTCACCAGACACACTATCCCTCTCTCCAGCATCTCCACTTCTAGGCTTTTCACAGAAAATGGAGGAATTGGTGTATGCTGGGACCAAACTCTCTGCAAGTCCCCAGATATCAACTAAAAAACGGCGGGCCCCCCAACCACCAAAGACTGCAGGCTCAGCTCTCCCGCCTCCTCCTGTGAGAGCTCTCCGACCGCTGCCACAACGCAAGGGCCCAAACCCTCCTCCATCTGCTGTAGGTAAACCAAAAACAACTGATAACAGCTCTCAGTGATACGTGTCGGGTCCCCGCTATACTAGCAGCAACATTCACAAACGTTTACAAAACAAGCGGGAACCCAGTGTGCCTGTAGCCTTCTCTATCTCTGTTTTATCACGTGATAGAAGGTCTAAGGCCTTCAAAAGGCATACGGCTGAGGTGTAGCTACTCTGTTTAAAGATGTTTATCAATGCAAGCAAGTGTCATTTGGTCAGTACTTGTCTTTTGAATATCTAGGTATTGTGCTGAAAGGTGCCCCACGCATTCTGTTTATTATTATTTACAGGCCTCCAAAATACTCCCCAGCCTTTGTTGAAGAGTTCACAGAACTGTTATCTATGATTTCCTCAGAGTTTGACTGTTTTGCTATTGGGGGATTTTAATATTCACATAGACAATGCTGAAATCAAAACTACAAAAGAAATTGTAACTGTTTTAAACACTTTTGACCTGATTCAGCATGTGCACGGACCCACACACAATCGTGGACACACTCTAGATTTACTCATAAGTAGAGGTCTAAACATTTCATCCATTGTCATTAAGGATGTAGCTCTGTCTGATCACTTCTGTATTTTCTTTGATATATTGATCTCTGTCACCACTGAATCTAGATCTGTCTCTGTCAGAAAGAGATGCATTAATGAGAACACTAGTGTGCTATTTATGAAGGCAATATCTTTAACACCAAGCATTTCTGCAGACTCTGTTGATCTTCTCCTGGATTCATTTGACTCAAAAGTTAAGAATGTTATTGATGATATTACACCGATAAAGGTCAGCAAGAAGAATGGCAGACAAAAATCATTTTGGAGAAAATCAACAGCAGTTCAAAAAACGTATGAAAAGACAATGCAGAAAAGCTGAGCGGATGTGGCGGAAGACGAAACTAGAAATACACTATAGCATATATAAAGACAGCCTTCATGCTTTCAATTTGGAACTAGCCACAGCTAGACAGACCTTCTTCTCAAACCTTATAAACAGTAACTTAAACAACACTCACTCTTTTTGCTACTGTTGAGAGACTGACAAACCCCCCAAGTCAGATTCCCAGTGAAATGCTCTCTGACAGCAAATGCAATGAGTTTGCTTCCTTCTTTTCAGAGAAGATCAGTAATATCAGGAAGGAGATTGGCACATCTTCCTGTAATACAGAGGTCACACAGATTCGACAGCAATCTCAAAAAGAAGTGACTATGTCTGTTTTTAAAACAATTGATAGCAAAACTTTGGAAGAAATAGTACAGCATCTTAAATCGTCAACCTGCTATCTTGACACACTTCCCACATCTTTTTTCAAAAGTGTGCTTAACTGTTTAGAAGCAGATCTCTTAGAAGTGGTGAACACCTCACTTCTTTCTGGGACTTTTCCAAACTCCCTGAAAACTGCAGTTGTTAAGCCCCTTCTGAAAAAGCGCAATCTTGATAACACTGTGTTGAGCAACTATAGACCAATATCAAATCTTCCTTTCATAGGTAAGATTATTGAAAAGGTAGTTTTTAATCAGCTGAACAACTACTTAAACTCAAATGGATACCTGGATAATTTTCAATCTGGTTTCCGCGTGCATCACAGCACAGAGACAGCACTCATTAAGATAATAAATGATATTCGCTTTAATTCTGATTCTGGCAAAATATCAGTGCTGGTACTACTAGATCTTAGTGCTGCGTTTGACACTGTCGATCATAACATACTTCTAGAGAGACTGGAAAACTGGGTCGGGCTTTCTGGGATGGCACTCAAATGGTTCAGGTCATACTTAGAAGGGAGAGGTTATTATGTGAGTATAGGAGAGCATAAGTCTAAGTGGACGCCCATGACATGTGGAGTCCCACAAGGCTCTATTCTTGCACCGCCTTGTTTAGCCTGTATATGCTCCCACTAAGTCAGATAATGAGGAAGAACCAAATTGCCTACCACAGCTATGCTGATGATACCCAGATCTACCCAGCCTTATCTCCAAATGACTATAGCCCCATTGACTCCCTCTGCCAATGCATTGATGAAATTAACAGTTGGATGTGCCAAAACTTTCTTCAGTTAAACAAGGAGAAAACTGAAGTCATTGCATTTGGAAACAAAGATGAAGTTCTCAAGGTGAATGCATACCTTGACTCTAGTGGTCAAACAACTAAAAATCAAGTCAGAAATCTTGGGGTGATTCTGGAGACAGACCTTAGCTTTAGTAGTCATGTCAAAGCAGTAACTAAATCAGCATACTATCATCTCAAAAACATTGCAAGAATTAGATGTTTTGTTTCCAGTCAAGATTTGGAGAAACTTGTTCATGCCTTTATCACCAGCAGGGTGGATTATTGTAATGGTCTCCTCACCGGCCTTCCAAAGAAGACCATTAGACAGCTGCAGCTCATCCAGAATGCTGCTGCCAGGATTCTGACTAGAACCAGAAAATATGAGCATATCACACCAGTCCTCAGGTCCTTACACTGGCTTCCAGTTACATTTAGGATTGATTTTAAAGTACTTTTACTCGTTTATAAGTCACTCAATGGTCTAGCACCTAAATATATGGCAGATATGCTCACTGAATATAAACCTAACAGACCACTCAGATCAGTAGGATCGAGTCAGTTAGAAATACCAAGGGTTCACACAAAACAAGGGGAGTCCGCTTTTAGCTATTATGCCGCCCGCAGCTGGAACCAGCTTCCAGAAGAGATCAAATGTGCTAAAACATTAGCCACATTTAAATCCAGACTCAAAACTCATCTATTTAGCTGTGCATTTGTTGAATGAGCACTGTGCTACGTCCGAACTGACTGCATTATTTTATGTATAATCCTTTTCTATTTAACTGTTTTAAATTTCATTTTAAATCAATTTCTATATCATTTTAAATTTCCTTATTTTATTATTTTTAACTCCCTGTTTTTATTGCTGTGAATGATTATTTCACTTTCTTTTATGTAAAGCACTTTGAATTACCACTGTGTATGAAATGTGCTATACAAATAAACTTGCCTTGCCTTGCCTTGCCTTGCCTTCATTAGACAATTCGTGAGATTAATATTACACTTTTACTCAGAACTCACTTCAAACAACCGTTGAGTGTTTTTAAAAACTTCCTTTTGTGATCACATGTGGAATTTGGTAATTTACTGTTGTTAAAATATGCTATTTATAGCCTTTTATATCGCAGCACAAACTATCATTTCGGATGTACACATTCATCTCAAGAAAATCACATACAAACCATATTCTTGTTACGGAAGCAGACTTCACACAAATGGTTAATTCAAATGCACAGGGTTTATTATGACAGCAGAGTAATGCAGATGACTGGTTTTTAAGTAAGTTCACAGAGTGAATGGGGGGAGTACGTTGTGTTCGGGAGGATATACTGTACACCCTGTTGACAGCCTGGCGGCGTGGCCGTGGAAGCATTGGAGGAGGTGACTGGATGGGACTGACAATGATCTTTTCAGGGATAATGTGTTCTGGTTCTTCCTCGTTTTCTTCTGGAGCATGGAGACGAGACCGGGCATCAGCTTTTACATTCTTGGGACCTGGGATATAGGAAATTGTAAAATTGAACCGGGTAAAGAAGAGGGCCCAGCGGGCCTGGTGTCGGTTGAGTCAGTACAATTGCAGTACAACTGCAGGTTTTTGTGATCAGTGAGAACTGAGAAAGGGTGTTGTGCACCCTCCAACCAATGCCTCCACTCCTCTAGGGCTAACTTGATGGCCAGAAGTTCCCTTTTGCCGATGTCATAGTTCCTCTCTGCCGGGCTGAGTTTCCTGGAAAAGAAGGCACATGGATGGAGTTTGGCGGGAGTCCCCTGCTGCTGAGATAGTACGGCTCCAACCCCCGTGGTAAAAGCATCCACTTCTATGATGAATGGTTCCTTGGGGTCTGGGTGAATGAGGATTGGAGCGTGGGTAAAGGCCTCTTTCAACTTTTCAAAGGCCTCAGTGGCGGCAGGTGTCCAGGATAGAGACTTGGGCTTGTTACGCAAGAGGCTGGTAAGGGGACTGGTTATGACACTGTAATTCTGGATGAACCTCCTGTAGAAGTTGGAAAAACCCAGAAATCTTTGGAGTTCCTTGATGTTGGAAGGAACTGTCCAGGTGGTTATGGCCTCCACCTTCCCCTCGTCCATCTGGATGCCACCACTATCGATGTTGTATGCCAGGAATTGTACTGAGGGTTGATGGAATGAAATTTTTTCGGCTTTAAGGAACAAATGAAACTCTCTCAGGCGTTGTAGAACCTCTGCAACGTGGTGGCGATGTTCGGCCAAGCTTCGAGAGTAGATGAGGATGTCATCGATATAGAACAGGACGAACCGATGCAGATACTCTCGGAGCACCTCATGCATGAAATCCTGGAATACGGAGGGGGCGTTGACAAGGCCATATGGCACAACCAGATATTCATAGTGGCCAGTAGGTTTTACGAAGGTGGTTTTCCACTCGTCCCCTCACGTTTCCGGATCCGCACTGATGGGTTTCCCGGTTATCGACTGGACTTGGTAAACAGTTTGAGCTGGCGGCAGAGGTTCCCTGATATGAAGTTCCCAGCGGACCCCGTATCAAGGATGGCATGGACTGGAAGAGAGATGTCAGAGGCAGTAAGCAATACAACAGCGGAGAGTGGTTTCATATTTTGCATGACCAGTTGAATAGCACTCACCAGGAGTCGAGGAGGGCGAACTGGGCATGAGGATATCATATTCCCACAGGTTCCACAATAAAAACATTAAGTTCCTGGAATGGATCGGGATTACTCATGCTGTGTCTTCGGTGTAGGTCCGGTCGTCTGTTACGGAAGCAGACTTCACACAAAGGGTTAATTCAAATGCACAGGGTTTATTATGACAGCAGAGTAATGCAGATGAAAGGTTTGTAAGTATGATACTCTAAGTAGCGGATCCAAGGGATGATGAGAAGATAACTGGGGTATTATGTCTTGACAGGAACTCGTGGACACAAGAGAAACCACACACCTCAATGTGAGACTTGGATGAATCGACAGGAGATCGCTGGAGAAACTGGACACAAGAGATCGGAGGACACAACGCTGGAGAGGACACACAAGGTAGGTAAACAGGAAGGTTAGTAACAGGGATATATCGGAGATAGCTTCAGGAGTCCACTTCATGGAAACGAGACCGGATGTTTGAGTGCAGTGAGGTGTGTGGCTTTATAATGCTGGTTGATGAGGTTCAGATGATGTGCAGGTGTGCTCCATTAGTACTCAGGTTATGATGTGCGTTGTGATTGGCTGGTGTGGGAGCCTGGCTAATCGGTGACAATTCTATCTAAAGTAGCCCAAATAAAATGCAACCCGCGGCTCTGTAATTTTTCCCGCCACTGTATTTTCAAAATAGCTGCTTGTTGTGCCGTTACCCTGGCAACACTCATCACACACAATAGATCCTTCCACGCTGCCATGATGGCAAGAAGTTGGGGTCAAACCGTATCACTAGGTAACATAAATATGAAGCTATTATTTCAGCTCCAAGGAATTATTAGCTTACAGATAAAATATTGCTTGATTAAAGTAATATTAATCTGTAACTTGTGATTTATACTGCCTTAACGATTCGTCCAGCGATCACTAACATCAGTATATCTTTATCAGTTTAGTTTATTTTGCTCTCGTGGCCAACGATAAACAGAATAAAGAATTTTATATCATTTGCGTGAGGTAACACGACCTTTTTAGCATCAAGGTTAAAATACTTGAAAATCACATCTCAAGAGACAATTCTTTATAAATGAAACAAGGTTTATTTACTTAACTGCTATTCTACTAACATGGACTAAAGTACTAAAAACATAAACAAACACATACATACACACACATTCAGAGCTCTAGGGTTAACATTAGGAAAATCGTTAAGATAGCACTCTTTGCTATTTCATAACTGGAGCCATAAGGAAGATCACGACATAACTAGATTATGTTTCTGCGTTCAGATCAAATTCCCAGTTCAGTTAGGATAGAAACATTGCTTGTATACTTTCGTTCACTTAAGTTTCCGTGAGGCAAATCTTTTGTCTGCTCCACGTGGTGTCTTCGAAATGTCCGATCCTTTGTCTCGGATGCCACGTGGTTTGGTTCGTGTTTCTTCGTGGTTCCTTGCTGCTGCGTGACGTCACCGGGAAGTTCTCTCTGGCGATTGGTGGTCTTTGTCCTGTGTTAGAGCGCGGAAGCTGTTTGTTGCTGGTTCTGTGGTGTTACGGCTTTACAAAGTCTTGGATTCTTTTGGATGGTCTGTCCAGCCGATGGTGAGGCGAAAGATCCGCGTCCAGCTTCCGGATTGTCAGCGAGCAGTAAGTTGAAGCGCGAGGATGAGAACGAAGGAAGAGAGCAATTTTCAAACTGGTGTCCAGTTTTAAACATGTCACGATTCAGTTCTGGAAGTTGCACGGAGGAGCCAGGAACACGGAACGAGGAGACACGGAACTTCCTTTGAACATTTAATGAACAGAAACACGGAGATGACATGGAACGGTACACACACTCACAGACGATCAGACGTTAACAATAATCCACAACAAACATGGGGCAGAACAGACTATTTGAAGGGGAACATGACTGGAAACACCTGGGACGAAATCAAGACACAGATGGGGACTAATTAAATAATGATGACAGGAAAAACAGGAAAACCAAATATGGGCAGGGAAACACAAGGCAGAGGGAGACAGATCAGACATTCCCTCCCCTTCCTAAGCGCCCCGCGCCTTATGACATCGAAAGGGGAGGGAGGGTGGGCGCTCTGGAGGCCTCAAGGACCTGGAGACCAGACAGGTGGCCTCCAGGGCGGTGCCCGTTCCGGCAGCCACGGCGGATCCGGGGACTCAGGCGGCCACGGCGGATCCGGGGACTCAGGCGGCCACGGCGGATCCGGGGACTCAGGCGGCCACGGCGGATCCGGGGACTCAGGCGGCCACGGAGGATCCGGGGACTCAGGCGGCCACGGAGGATCCGGAGACTCAGGCGGCCACTGGATTCTCTGGGGCACTGGCGAGGAGCAGGCACTGGGGGGCGCTCGGGTAGAGCGGAACTGGACAGAAGCAGTGCGGAGGAAGGTGAGCTGAACAGGATCAGCGAAGGCATCGGTGAGCTGGACGGGGCCAGCGGAGGCATAAGTGGGCTGGACGGAACCAGCGGAGGCATCGGTGAACTGGACGGAACCAGCGGAGGCATCGGTGAACTGGACGGAACCAGCGGGGGCATCGGTGAACTGGACGGAACCAGCGAAGGCATCGGTGAGCTAGACGGAATCAGCCGAGGCATCGCTGAGCTGGACGGAATCAGCGGAGGCATCGATGAGCTGGATGGAATCAGCGAAGACATCGATGAGCTGAATGGGATCAGCGGAGGCATCGATGAGCTGAATGGGATCAGCGGAGGCATCGGTGAACTGGACGGAACCAGCGAAGGCATCGGTGAGCTGGACGGGACCAGCGGAGGCATCGGTAAGCTGGACGGGACCAGTGGAGGCTTCACTGAGCTGGATGGAATCAGCGGAGGCATCGATGAGCTGAATGGGATCAGCGGGGGCATCGATGAGCTGAATGGGATCAGCGGAGGCATCGGTGAGCTGGATGGAATCAGCGGAGGCAACGTCATCGTTGCGGGTGGGAGCAGGCTGATGATTCCCGGCCATCCCTCGCGGGGAACCAGAATCAGCCGCCGCCTCATTTTGGGTGGATTATTCTGTCACGATCGCATCCAGGAGGTTGCACGGAGGAGCCAGGAAAACGGAACAAGGAGACACGGAACTTCCTTTGAACATTTAATGAACAGAAACACGGAGATGACATGGAACGGTACACACACTCACTGATATTTAATTTATCACGTGAAAGATATACTTACAGACCTTTTATCGTGCCATAATCATACATTATGATGCTAAAGTTTAACTGTCATCTACACCACTTATTTACTGATGATGATAGTTTTTTTTTAGATACTAAACACAGCATTTGGCCCACAAAGTATATATACTGCACAGTTAAGGCACAGATTTAAAATCATTCCACATTTCCTAAATAATTCACATTCACACAAGCATATGAAAGGCAGAGTACAACATTAATATATATTGTTTCTTTGGTTTCAATATCCAAGGAATAAATGTCTCTGTTTAACAAAGGAACCACATGTGGATTGGCTCTCCTTTGTCTTCTGGCGAAAAAGCGCGCGGTTTGCTGGATGAGAAGGGGGAAGTGATTTTAAATCAAACAATAGTCAGTGACGTAGCTCGGCTTCATCTGGATTTCATTCTGTGCGATGATTCTCTACACGTATCACATGATTCATTTGCATTAAAAAAATATTAATGCATTAAAATCTTTAGATTAATCGCATGCGTTAACGCGTTAACGTTGACACCCCTAGTTTATTTAGTTATTAAAGTTAAGTTTGCCGTTTCCCGCTTTCTTCTTCCCTGAATCTTCAACATTGTTGCACACAAATGTTTTCCTTAAATTATCCTAGCGACCCATTTTTTTAAGACCCAGGGTTTGAAAACCACTGTAAAGCCCCGTTCACACCACCAGCGACATGATCACATTCATTTTCAATAGAGAGCTGGCGACAACAAGAGTGACAGTGACCGTTGGCAATGGAATGTGGGCGTGTCAAGCGACAAACGTTAAGGATTGACCAACTTTATGCAAATGAACAGCACATTTCACGAGCAACAACCAATAGGAGTGAAGAATCTGTCAGCGGCGCTCACACGTCACCGTCTTGAGTGCACGCAAGATTTCCAGAGCGATCTCAACGTTTTAAGCGATTTAACTGTAACGATATAAAAATTATAAACAGCCGGCAGTCTAAAGTGAGTTTGAGTCATACATTGACTGTTCGTGCACTCTCCAACAGCAGAATGCTACTTTTATTTATTTTAAGTCTAAGTTCTAGTCAGATTAGAATGATATCTTAGTTTTACCGGCGATATATATATAGTTTGTGATTGAATTTTGTAACGATATGTCCAGACGTGCGGTCTACCATTAACATTAGAGCGATAGTAGTAGAGACGCCCACAAGCCTCTTCACAGTACCGAGTGTAGTGACAAACAGTGAGGCTTAAGACTGTCTACACAACATACACAACTGTTAGCCAATCATAGCAGTGGGTGTTCCCTTTAAGAAATCACCTGTCCCAGCCTAATCCATAGAAGTGTCAAGAGACGGGTGGAGGCCAGAAACCGCATTTGGACCAATCAGAAGCCTTTTCCTTCCCAGGCTTCATACTAGGGGTCTTTTTCCAGTTTTGACAGTTTTTATGACTTTAACCTGTTAGCCCTGTTGAGATTTTGGGACTCACAGTTAAAAAAGACGTACCAAACTTAAAATTATAACAGGTGCTGGCTTCAGTGTGCCACACACACAATTTTGGTATCTAAAAATTGGATGCAAAGTAGATCTAAATAATCATAATCACTTCGCATAGGCATGCATAGGCCTAACGTATATCATGCAGCATTTTACTACTTGTACCCGAAGAGCTCTGCTCAGAATATCACTGGCTAAGCCTATGGAAAATGACAAGAACACGGTAGTTATTAAGCACAAAATATTGATTTATTCTTTAATGAAACTTGTACACAGTCTTTGTGTTGTGAGTGCATTTTTGTATCTGAGCGGAGTAAAGTAATTCATTGAAGGGTGCAATCATTCTCAGAGCACCAATGCAGAAAAAAGCCCATAACCTATTAAATGCCACATCGGATCAGTAAGTGACTAACACGGCAAAGTAAAGTAATTATTGCCAGAGATTTTAGCATTAAACAGCAAGAACAGAGTATCAGAAACCCCTTACTGCAAGCATCTCTCATTCTGACTGATTGAACATTCTGTACAAATGAATGGATGAATGACACATTAAAGGACAGAAGATGCACTGATAAAATAAATAGACCAATTTCGTGTGTGCAAACAGTGATGTATTTTGTGGGCGGAGCCTATCTGGTGTCAGAAAATGACAAATTTAATGGTTATAATGGGAATAGTATTGTTTTAATGGAAACTATAATGGTGTGTACTGGTATGTGATTGGTTTTATTGGTGGGATGTTAAATTCTATTGGAAAAATGCCCAAAACACAATGTAAAATGGAATGGGTTTAATGGTTATAATGGGAATTGTATTGTTTAATGGAAACTATAATGGTGTCAAAGGTGGAAACCATTGGAATTTCTGTGATGGCTTCTATTGGGCTTCTATTGTATTGCTCTACTTTTAAAGCATAAATTTGATTTAAACAATAGGTCTGCATAATATTCACACATGGAACATATGTTTGCACTGCAATTACAGCATGAAAAACTGTTTAAACCTATAGCCTAATATTTTACATTTAATGTTACCTATTTTGTCTCACAATTATTTTTTTATGTTGAGAAACTTTTTCTTGTATTTCGGACTCGATTTATCTCATCAATTGCGAGTTTGTCCATTCTGATGTGGGGGGCAAAAGTGAGGGACATAAACTCAAAAGAGAGATTGATGATTCGCATGCATGTCAACATTCAGGTTTCACACAACAAGTCAAACCTGCATTCAGTCCCTGTGTTACACTCTAAAGAGGGAAGATGGCACACTTTGGGTTTCTGCAAGACCACAAGCACTTACAATGCTCCTTGATATATTTAGAAAGCAATTCTTAATAATTTAGTATTTTGGTATCTGTGATGCTTTGAATGCATCACATCATCAAAATGTAAACAATTTGTTCACCTCTTAGTACAGTGTTGCTTATGAATGCAGTACCACAATCAGAAACACAAGCATCAACACACGCATCAATATGCACAGACTAGCTCCTGTTTAAACTTTAAATGATGGTAAATGTATTGATTGCAAACTCGCTTCAACAAAGGGGACAGTATATACTGTATGTAAACCACTACATGACTGAATAAAAAGGGTTATGAAAAAACTAATGCATTAGGAAGAGAATGAAAATCACGCTAAACCAAAAAAAAAAATGTTTCCTCAGAAATGATTCACACTTTGAGAAACCTAATGACTGATCAAGGCACTGCATCATCCTGAATTATTAATTTTCTTGTCTGAAATCATTACAAAATGCTGGGTATTTCTGTAAACAGCCAATGAAAGCCACTCAAAAGTGCTGTAAATATATGAAAAAATATTCTAAGTAGGACTGATATTTCTATAATCAATCATGACAACTTTGAGCACTTGGCTTCTTATAAAGCACAAGCGGCATGAATTTCAATTCTTGCATCGTTGTGAGAATGTCAATTTATTGTGCTCGATTTTGTGAAATATGTCTACAGCCTGCTCATGCTACCGTAAATTAGTCATGGGGGAAATTATTATAACATTATAATCTATTGCACTAGAATTGATGGCCATGATCCTGCAGCCAAATCCTTTAAAAACACACCTCAATACAGATTCAAACATAACATCGCAAAAAAAGCGAAAGCAGTGCGCATGGGACTGTTTTGACACAAACACACTACTCATGCACAATTTCACACACACGGCTCATATTAAAACGCTCAAAGGCTTTGCACAGATATGCCCATAAGACATTTCCGAGACTGTGGTGTGATCTTGAAGTTAAAAACATATTGTAGATTGATGCAGAAATGTCCCGTTCGTGTGTGGAGCTTCTGCAAGTGTGCGTGGTGTTTGGAGCGCAGGGCGGCACTCTCATGCAGTCCTGGCTTTGCTGGGGCACATGTCTGGGCTTTTCACCACCAGAGGAAAAGTTTGCAGAGCTGGGCTGGCCATGGCTGGGTACGGGACCATACCGGCCGTAGCAAACATGCCCACTGGACTGGGCAAACCAGACCACTGGTTTGGATACACAGGAGCTGTGATCATCCCAGCAAAGGGGGCGGTGTGCATCAAGTATCTGGCCCGCTGGAGGATGGGCGATGGGGTGCTGGTGATGCCATGAGGCATGATGGGACCTAGAGCTGTTGACAGCGGTAGATGGAACTTCACAGCTGACCGAGGGATCGAGCTTCTTATCTAGGAAATAAAAGAGAGTGGCGTGAAGGCAAAGGCTTGCATAAGCACAATGTTGCATTTCCCAACACAGTATGCGTACCCCTTACAGCACTGCCACAAGGTATGAGTTAAAAGGGTTAATAGGCTAAAGTCAAAGTGAACTGCTGTTCACATAGTGAATTGAAACACAAATAGGTCCCCTGTATTTTATTCCATTGCTAATGAGAAACAGCTGATTGAAGTCATGCAAATATATAAATTAAAGCTGATTCCCATCAAGGAAGCACACTCAGCTGTTGAGGTTCTTTCAATCGCATAACCATATGATATACAGTAATAGAGGACTTCTTTGGGCTGATCTTGTGTGGAAAAGTGCACTCTTGCATTAAAGATTTTAGAAGATCTGCACCAAAGACTGGTGCCAGAGAAAGGGGACAGGTGGGAGAGCACTTGCCAATATGTGACCCTGGACTACAAAACCAGTCATACACGTCAATTTATTTAAATTGAGATTTCTATATCATCGGAATAAATAATCTTTCCATTGATGTGTGGTTTGTTTGGACAATATTTGAAGAATCTGAGGGTGCAAAAAAACTAAATATTGAGAAAATCATCTTTAAAGTTGTTAAAATAAAGTTATTAGCAATGCATATTAATATTCAATAAATAAGTTTTGATATATTTACGGTAGGAAATATCTTCATGGAACATAATATCTTAATGATTTTTGGCATAAAATAAAAATGTATAATTTTGACCCATACAATGGCTATTGCTACAAATATACCTGTGCTGCTTATGACTGCTTTTGTGCTCCAGGGACACATAAGTGATATATTGAGGAGTTTTTGACCATCGTCCACAGGACCAAATGTCCCTCCAGGATGCTATGGATGCTGCATGCCAAGACATCACAGCTGAACAATACCAAGAAGGATAAGGCATACCACAAGATTCTTCCCAAGATGCCTTGCCAGAGAAGATATCAGGTGCGAACATGTGGCCAAACGCAAAAGTCCAGGCAGATTAGATCACATTTTTAATTCTTCTGTGGCTTTTTATATTTGTATATTTCACATAATAATTCACAGCTATGTTGCATTTTACTCTTTTTTCTTACATTCTTGTTTTCCATTTTGTTTTTCTAATGTCCTGTTGCAAACCCCCGACCATTGTTTTGGAATAATAATTACATTTTGAGACATGTTTGCAGTGTTTTGATAGATATTGATCGTTTTTGCATGACGGCACACAAACCTGGAGGGCAAAACCGAGCTTAGCTCCATTGACGCAGATTGCATCATGTAATAATGTAAACACAGATATTTAAAGGCGAGATTCAGTGGACACCTTGAATGATGTATATTTTTTATAGGCAAGAAGATGAAGCCAGAATATAAACACAATGAGCAAAGTTTCACATTAAACGGCTTCCCATAGAAAACCATTATAAGTTAAACACTGAACCGTTGATATCCCGGCCTCGTCTGCTTGCCTGTGTAAACTACGCATCATTAATATGGTGATTACTGAATGTTATATTGTATTATTACTGTTTTAAATATATTAAGGCACTTTAAGGGCTTTTACAACATTTTGTCGCACTGTTTAATTATTGAAATATCGCCGCGGGTGCTTAATATGGATCGCAAATGGCCAAAACTTGCATTTTGTTCACATGCCTTTGAGACGTGATCTAAATATTTGCAGCTGGGAAACAGATGGAAAATTAACAGGATTGTCGTGCAGTTCTATGGAAACAGGATATTTTGCCCTCCGGGTCTTCGAGCCGGTCACCTGACTGAAAGCTATGAATTGTGTTCCCCTCCGGGAACATCGAGCTGCGTCGAAACGCTAGGGGAACGCCATCAGCGTTGTCCAGCTCTGAATCATATGTGTAATCAGTCAAAATTGACGGCCAGACGTCAGGTGCGGTGACGCCATGACCAGGATGCTTAAAAGCACGTGATGTGCAGCCGGGCGCCAGCTTTTTGTCATTCAGCAAAGCTCTCTGTGTGTTTCAGTCGAATGTGTTCTGTGAGTCTGTTACTATCAAGATAGGAAATAAGAAAGTTTATTCTTAAAAAGATAGGCAAAGAAAGACTAGAAGCAGACATATCAAGGCCAATGAGGGCTTAAAGTAGATCACGCTACAGACTGTGTGTTCCTTTCTGGCTGGAGGCGAAAACTCTCTTTGAGGAGGGAGTTTTCACCTGCGCCCTCGCAGCACCTGCCACGCTGCCGCTGAGGCGGAGCAGTGGCTGTGCTCGCAGATGGATTAGATGGAAGGATTAAGACGGGTGATCCCCTATCTTCTTCCTTTCCCATCGGATCCAGCGTCTGCTGCAATGCATTGTGCTCCCGCCGGGCACGCTCCGAGGAGTGTGTCCGCGCCTATGATCTCACAGTCCCGCTGCTGCTGAGGCACCGCGGTGAGTGAGATCACGGGGATTGCACATAGATCTGGCGGACGGGTTGGAGACGGGTTCGCCCTATTTCCACCTGTATTCCCCAGGTCTAGCGCTCTCTCGGGATACACACAGTTTTTGCGATGATCTGGCTGGAGACGAAAACTCTCTTTGAGGATGGAGTTTTCACTGCCCCTCGCAGCACCTGCCACGCTGCCGCTGAGGCGGAGCAGTGGCTGTGCTCAGAGATGGATTAGATGGGAAGATTAAGACGGGTGATCCCCTGTCTTCTTTTCCCATCAGATCCAGCGTCCGCTGCAATGCATTGTGCTCCCGCCGGCACGCTCCGAGGAGTGTGTCCGCGCCTATGATCTCGCGGTCCCGCTGCTGCTGAGGCACCGCGAGTGAGATCACGGGATCGCACATAGATCTGGCGGACGGGTTCGCCCCTATTTCCACCTGTATTCCCCAGGTCTAGCTCTCTCGGGCGGAAGCCTAAGCTGTAGTTCTTCCCTTGAGTGAGAGTGCGCTAATCTGCAGCAGTTTCTCCAAGAAGATTTATTTGTTTTGTTCCGAGCGCATGATGGTGATCCTCGGTTCATTTATGCACTTTCAGACCGTGTTTACTTGTCTGGGTGTTTGACTGCATTTAATTTTGAATAATTAACTATGCATTTTATCCGACTATGAAAGTTAGATATATATTTATACATATATATATATATATATATATATATATTGTAGAGAAATATATACAATTATATATTGTATATGACATACAGGAGCCTCTTGGGATACTTCTCAAGTGAGAGCACAATGTTTACCTCTCTTCCTCCAAGGAGGTTGAGGTGGTCAGCTTGGGCTGCTGGGCGGAGCAGCCCCAATTGTGTTCCAGCTCCTTATTCGGGAATGTCACTGCATCGCCAGAATCGAGTCAGAGTGACGCCCGGCCGAAGACGGATCTGCGGATCGATAGTCTTCGGCCAGAACGCCCTGATGCCAATGGTCCAGGGCCTTGAGGGCCGGCCCCTCTGGGGAAAAGCGGTGTACACCGCATTACACGGTGCCCTGTCTCCTCAGTGCCCTCAGGAGATCAGTCTGCTAACCCTGCCAGTGTTCTAGGGCACAGCGGTCTCCAGCGAGCGCTTCTCTCAGTCTCTTCCGCCCAGAAATGTAGCGGAGATGGGAGGCTCGCCACCCCTTCGGGGGTCTCTAGAGCAGCTAGATCGGCCGTCCCCTGCCGGTCCTCCATTCCAGGGCACCGAGCTAGCCGCTCTAAGTACACCAGAGGCCAGTCTCAAGAGACTGGCTAGAGTAAGTCACCTGGCGGTGTGGGAGCCCTTGCCAAGCGTGTCTTATTGGGATCTGCCTGAGCAAACTCTGGTTCCTAGTCTTCCTTAGAGATGACATAGGTCTGAGGACCGTCATTTCCAATAGGAGGCTTCTGAGGCAGTCCTGATGCCAAGGCCCAGGACTGGTGAGGGCAGGCCCCTCTGGGGAAGAGCGGTGTACACCGCATTACACGGTGCCCGTCTCTCCTCAGTGCCCTCAGGAGATCAGTCTGCTAACCCTGCCAGTGTTCCAGGGCGCAGCGGTCTCCAAGCGAGCGTTTCTCTCAGTCTCTTCCGCCCAGAAATGTAGCGGAGCTGGGAGGCTCGCCACCCCTTCGGGGTCTCTAGAGCAGCTAGATCGGCCGTCCCCTGCCGGGTCCTCCGCTCCAGGGCACCGAGCTAGCCGCTCTAAGGCACACTCAGAGGCCAGTCTCGAGAGACTGGTTCCCTTAGTAAGTCATCTGGCGGTGTGGGAGCCCTTGCCAAGCATGTCTTATTGGGTCCTGCCTGTGCAGACTCTGGTTCCTTAGTCTTCCTAAGAGATGACGCGGGTCTGAGGACCGTCTGCTTTCCAATAGGAGGCTTCTAAGGCAGTCCTGATGCTACATCCCAGGACTTATGAGGGCAGGCCCTCTGGGAAGAGCGGTGTACACCGCATTACACACGGTGCCCGCTCTCCTCAGTGCCCTCAGGAGATCAGTCTGCTAACCCTGCCAGTGTTCCAGGGTGCAGCGGTCTCCAGCAGCGCTTCTCTCAGTCTCTTCCGCCCAGAAATGTAGCGGAGCTGGGAGGCTCGCCACTTCTTGGGGTCTCTAGAGCAGCTAGATCGGCCGCCCCTGCCGGTCCTCCGCTCCAGGGCACCGAGCTAGCCTCTAATACACCAGAGGCCAGTCTCAAGAGACTGGTTCCCTTAGTAAGTCATCTGGCGGTGTGGGAGCCCTTGCCAAGCGTGTCTTATTGGGTCCTGCCTGAGCAGACTCTGTTTCCTTAGTCTTCCTAGAGATGACGCGGGTCTGAGGACCGTTGTTTCCAATAGGAGACTTCTAAGGCAGTCCTGATGCTACATCCCAGGACTTATGAGGGCAGGCCCTCTGGGGAAGAGCGGTTTACACCGCACACACGGTGCCCGCCTCTCCTCAGTGCCCTCAGGAGATCAGTCTGCTTACCCTGCCAGTGTTCGCAGCGGTTTCCAGCGGCGCTTCTCTCAGTCTCTTCCGCCCAGAAATGTAGCGGAGCTGGGAGGCTCGCCACCCTTTGGGGGTCCCTAGAGCAGCTAGATCGGCCGTCCCCTGCCGGTCCTCCGCTCCAGGGCACCGAGCTAGCCGCTCTAAGTACACCAGAGACCAGTCTCGAGAGACTGGTTCACTTAGTAGACTATTCGGCAGCATGGAAACTACTGCCAAATGTGTCTCGATGGGCAGGCTCTGGTAATGGAACAAGAAGTGAGCACTCTCCTGAGGGAGGAGACCATCGAGGTGGTCCCTGCTCTAGACAAGAGTCCGGGTTCTGCAGCCGTACTTCATTGTTCCGGGGAAAGGGGTTGCGTCCATCTTAGATCTAAGCTAACTGAACCGCTCAGTCACACGACTGAAGTTCAGAAAGCTCTCTTCAAGCACATGTATCACACCAGATCCGAGGACTGGTGGTCACGAGCGATCTAAAGATGCATACTCCTTCCCCATCACAGGAAGTTCCTGAAATGTGCTTTGGGGCAAAGCATATTAATATCAGGTTCTTCCCTTCGTGGCAGGGGAAGTTCTAGAGAGAGGCGCATGGACAGGGTCCTTCTATTGAAAAACCCTGTTCTGGCCGGGCCGAGTATAGTTCTCTGACCCGATTTCTCTCCTCGACGGCTCTCCATGGGGATTCCCGCCAGGAGGATCTCCTCTCACTGGCAGCGGGCATGATCTTTCACCCCGCTCGGAGTTGTGGAAACTATGGGTCTGGCTCCCGAGGGGCACAACTCATAGCCTCTGGTCTCTCAACTGAGGTTGCTGAGACCATCCTCCAATCTAGAGCTCCCTCAATAAGGAAACTGTACGCCCCTGAAGTTGAGACTCCGGGTGCGGAGACCGCCAGCTTGATCCAGTTAACTGCCTGCTGGGACAGTGATGGAGTTCTCGCAGGCCCGCTTTCTCCGCAGAGTTAGCCCACTCCACCCTGAAGGGCTACGTGGCGGCTATAGCACCTACCACGCCCCTCTTGGTGGCCTTTCAGTAGGCAAAACTCTCTTCGCTTTCCTCCGGTGGAGGCCAGGGTGCTTATGCTAAGTAGTGGTGCTCTCCATGACCTCGAGTCCTCTGATCTCCCCTCGCCTTTGGGAATCAAGGCTCACTCTACTTAAGGTATGGCCTTCTGGCAGGTGTACCTGTACAGGACATCTGTGACGCTGGTGGGTGGTCTATGCCCCTAACTTTCCACTTTCCAGGTTCTACGACCTGGCTCTGCGAGCCACCCCTGGCTTGTGTTTTCCCTTGCCATAGCTGTGCATTCCACACACTAAGCAGGGATTTGCAAGTATGGCGGCGTGGATATCTCGTTCCCCTAGCGTTTCGATGCAGCTCGATGTTCCCGGAGGGGAACGTCCCAGGTTACGATGTAACCCTGGTTCCCGAGGAACGAGACACTGCGCCGCAGGGCCATACTTCCGGCATCCCTACTAGAGCTATGCTTCATTCCTGGAAGCTGGCGCCCGGCTGCACATCACGTGCTTTTAAGCATCCTGGTCATGACGCCACCGCACCTGGACGTCTGGCCGTCAATTTTGACTGATTACACATATGATTCAGAGCTGGACAACGCTGATGGCGTTCCCCTAGCGTTCGACGCAGCGCCTCGTTCCTCGGGGAACCAGGGTTACATACGTAACCTGGGACGTTTTTGAGCATGAAATGTACTTTTGTCAATTGTGTGCGTTAAGAGTTTGTAAGAGGTATTGAAAGAGTTGTCATAGCGATCGTAAAAAACTGTAATCAACCAATTAGAATAATTTGGGCTGTTAACAGGCAAATTAAATCAGTGTCAACACATTTAATCTTTGCAGTACAAAGGAAACGCAGAAGCTACGTCTGAAGAGGTGTTTAGATGTATTTACACACTGTTTAATGCAAGACAAGAATGCTTTAACCTGCAGTTACAAATGCATAAATGAGGTTTTGATATTTTAAACATAAAACATTGATTAATGATATTTGAAATTATTAACAAAATGAAAAAATACTTTAAATGAGAAATTAAAACTGCTAGTAGGTGGCAGCAAGCTGCTATTAATTAGTGAGTCATTGCGATTGAACCGAATCATTTAAAAAGGTTGATTAATTCAGGAACGAAACATCATCATGTTGCTCAGAAATACAAAACTGTGCTGTGGCTGTGTTTGGAATTATTTCTGTTAGCGAAAAAGAGCAGAAATTTGTGTTTTTTACCACAACATGCAATAAACCAATCAGAGTCTCATCTCTCATTCCCTTTAAGAGTGAGTTCATGGCGGAATCGTTATTTAAACGGCACACAGTCTGAACGCGTCTCCAGAGAGCAAACTCATCCGCTCATGCTCGAGCAAACAGGTGCTAATTCTGATTCACACAATAACAATCTATTATGACATGTATGCCATTTTTATATTTATGTAGCCTACACAATAATATCATTTTACACGGTAATGTGCTGCTGCGTCCCTGTGTGTAATAAGCAAAGTGAACCTGTCAAGAGGCGCTTTTTATACTAACGCGCTCTTTAAATAACAAAATGAAATTGCGCCATTAACATTAGACCAGGTTTGTGTGGTGCAGTTTATTTTCAGTTCCTCAAAAGAGCAACGCGCCGACAATGAGCCTGAACACACCTCGTTTTCAGACCAGCACGCTCATGAGTGCACAATTTGAACACATTACATATTTGTAGGACATGTCATCCATTTCTTGTCTGAAAAAGACGAGCATGAATATACCTGAAGCATGGTAGCAATTACATGCATAACATGAGACTTTCCCTTTCTAATCCTTTTAGAGGATCGCAATGGGGAACAAATACCCACTCTGAAGGGACGAGTGCCTAAATGGCTCACATTGAAGTCCCAACCCCTAGGGTACACACCAGTGGCCAGTAACTTAATTCCTTATGGCCAAAATCCGAGCTATAATCCTTAACAAAGAAAGTCCTAGAATGCACCCTTCTTCTCCTTTTTTCAGGACCAAGTTAAAAAAGAAATTCAGCCCGTAGACAGAGATCAAGGGTTCGGCAGTCAGAGAAAAGCTTTAAGGCAATATAGTCATTGAGCTCTGAGAATGTATCAGCATGACAACTCTCTAAAGGAGGCCTAATTACATTCAACAATCAACACAGCTTCCAAGGAGGCTCACAGACAGCCTAACAAGTTAGAATTGCTACTCAAGCGGAGTTCTGGAAGCGGAGGTCAAAAGGGATGACTCTCTACAGTGAGAGGAGACTTAAGAGGAGCAGCACTCTTTGAACTAAAGGCAGTAACCAAGGAGGCTCACAGACTGCCAAACACTACTCCCTAAATGAGCTTTAAGGACTGAGGCCTCAATATAAAGACTCTCTAAAACAAGAGGAGGTCCACATTTTCCCAACACTAAGAAAATCTATTAAGGAGGCTTACGTCAGTGAACGTCAGAAAAGCAGCAGGACCCGATGGGATTACTGGCCGCGTTCTGAGGTCCTGTGCTGATCAGCTTGCTGGGTTGTTTACATCCATATTTAATGAGTCCCTCGCTACCTCTGTGGTCCCCACCCCCTTTAAAAAATCTGTCATTATCCCTGTGCCCAAGAACAGTAAACCCTCTTGCCTGAATGACTATCGTCCAGTTGCCCTTACATCGACAGTCATGAAGGTTTTTGAGAGACTTATAAAGAAACACATTTGCTCCTCCATCCCTGCAACTTTGGACCCTCTTCAGTTTGCCTACCGGCCAAATAGGTCTACTGATGATGCCATCTCTCAGGTACTGCACTCCTCCCTCACTCACATTGACAGCAAAAATAGCAACTATGTCAGGCTGCTATTCATTGACTATAGCTCCGCTTTCAATACTATAGTCCCCACCAAGCTGGCTGTTAAACTCTCAGACCTCGGCCTAAACACTTCACTTTGTGACTGGATTCAAGATTTCCTCACCGCCAGACCACAAGTGGTGAAAGTCGGCCAGTTCACCTCCAACTCAATCACCCTGAACATAGGAGCCCCACAGGGCTGTGTCCTGAGCCCCTGCTATACTCTCTATACACCCACGACTCGTGTCCTCTCACAGCTCCACATCTATCATTAAATTTGCTGATGATACTGTGGTCTTGGGCCTCATTAACAACGATGACGAGACCGCATACTTGGATGAGGTGGAGAGACTTACATCATGGTGCCAGGACAACTGTCTCTCTGAACGTGAGCAAAACCAAGGAGCTGATCGTGGACTTCAGGAAGAGACAGCAGCAGCCCCACACCTCTTATGATCAGTGGGACCCCTGTGGAGAGGGTGAGCTGCTTCAAGTACCTCGGAGTAAACATCTCCGAGGACCTGACATGGACTACACACATCCAAACACAGGTGAAGAAAGCCAGGCAAAGGCTGTACCATCTGCGACAGCTGAGGAAATTCAGGGTCTCACCAGCTATCCTGAAAACTTTCTATTCAGGGGCCATAGAAAGTGTTCTGACTCAGTGCATCTCAGTGTGGTATAATAATGCCACAAACCAGGACTGCAAAGCTCTACAGAGAGTCGTGCGCCTAGCTGAGCGCATCTCAGGGTCTGCTCTCCCCTCTCTGCAGGGCATCTACCTCAAACGCTGCAGAAGCAGAGCTGCTAAAATCATCAAAGACTCAAATCACCCCGGTAACCATCTTTTCCGCTTACTGCCATCTGGCAGGCGCTTCAGGAGCTTGATGGCAAAGACAGAGAGAATGAGGATGAGCTTCTTCCTCAGGCCATCAGGCTCCTTAACACAAACTCTGTTCCATAAACTTTCACAAGACTCATTATTATCTGTAAAAATAACAAAAACATTCATATTCTCATCATCCATTGCCGCTTATGTGTGCATACCCAGTACAACCCGTTGCACATCCCTCTCATCCCTCCTGTTTATACTAATATTTATTAAGTCCCATATACTGTTTTTGCACATCCTATTTGTTTTGCACATCTTACTGTTTTACTGTTTTGCACTTTTCTTTATTCTATTGCACATTTTACTTTTTAGTTCTTTTTTTACCTATATATATATATGCTCTTGTGTGGTGTTACTCTTATATAATTTATTTTATGTTTTTTTTTTTTTATTATTCTTTGCACTGTCCACTGAGCGGACCTGATTTGACCTACATTTCACTTTTGATTATACCCTGTATAATTTATCATGTGACAAATAAAGAAACCTTGAACCTTGAACCTTGAACCTTACAGAGAGCCTTAAAACTTGATAGTGCTGTCCAAGTGGAGCTTCGAGGAGTAGAGACATCAGCCAAAAGACTCTCTATAGCTAGAGATAGCCTAACAACTCTCCTCTCCCAAGTAAGGCTCACAGAGAGCCTAACAACTTGGTACTACTGTCTGGCCGAGCTCTAAGGACGGAGGCTCTGCAAAAATACTCTCTGAAGCGAGAGGCCAAACTACACCCGACACACTGGACAACTTCCCGAGGAGAATCACAGAGAGAGAGACCCTAACAACTCAGAACACTTATCCCAGCAGAGATCTAGGAAAATTTCTATAGCAAGAGGAGGAACAACATTCCTCTTAAAAGGCAGTAGCCAAGGAGGCTCACAGACAGCCTAACAACTTGCCACTACTGTCTGGCCGAGCTCTTAGGACGGAGGCTCTGCATAAATTACTCTCTAAAGTGGGAGGCCTAACTACACCCCACACATGGGACAACGCCCCAAGGAGAATCACAGAGAGAGACCCTAACAACTCAGAACTTTTATCCAAGTGGAGATCTGGGAAACAGAGGTTTCAGCAGGACAACATTCTTCTTAAAAAGGCAGCAGCCAAGGAGGCTCACAGAGAGCCTAGCAACTTAGCCCCTACCTAGGCTCACAGAGACCGAAGCATAGCATAACTTTCAAGCGAGAGGTGGCCTAGCTACATCCTATGGCTGTCAAGTAATTAATAATAATAATTTGTTACATGTATATAGCGCTTTTCTGGGTACTCAAAGCGCTTTACATAATAAGGGGGGTATCTCCTCATCCACCATCTACATGGATGATGCGACGGCAGCCATATTGTGCCAGAACGCCATGATTAGGAGGCCATGATGGTCAAAGGCCAATGGGGAAATTTTGCCTTTTTCGATGGACATCCTGGGATTTTTTATGACCACAGAGAGTCAGGACCTCGGTTTAACGTCTCATCCGAAGGATGATGCTTTTTACAGTATAGTGTCCCCATCACTATAATGGGGCATTAGGACCCACACAGACCACAGGGTGAGCACCCCCTGCTGGCCTCACTAACACCTCTTCCAACAGCAACCTAGTTTTCCCAGGAGGTCTCCCATCCAGGTACTGACCAGCTCAGCCCTGCTTAGCTTCAGTGGGCGACCAGTCTTGCGCTGCAGGGTGACATGGCTGCTGGTTAGTAGGCCTAAGAGAGGGCTAGCAACCAGGTGGAACTTAGGGGAATGGAGGCCTTAGCAGGACGACTTTCTATAGTGAAAGGAGGCCTAACAAATGATCCCAACCCAGGAGTACCAAGGAGGGTAACAGAGAGCCTAACCACTCAAAATTGCTATTCATGTGGAGCTCTAAGGATCAGAGGCTTCAAAAGAGAAGACTCTCGTAGCAAGAGGAGGTTCTTAATTAAGGGCAGTAACCAGGGAAGCCCAAGAGAACCTAACAACCTGACAACCCTAATTTGAGCTCCAAGGACAGAGGCCTCAACGAGATGACTCTGAAAAGCCTTATTATGTCCTAGTCCAGAATAGCTATCAAGGAGACACACATAGCGCCTAACAACAGTCAAACCAATGAGGACCAGCAACTGAAGGTGAACTATTCTGAATGTTCTGAAGGACAAACAGCAGGGGCGCCGCTACGGATTCTGGGCCCCCTGGACAGCATATTCACTCTATTCCTCCTGCCTTCCGGGTGGTATGGCTGGGGATATTGAGGATATCCTCGGTAGAAATCGCGATGACATGCTCCAGAGTCTTTTTTCCCCTCCTCCCAAATCAGATTATACTGTTTCAGCTATTATAATTGTTCAGTTTTGTATGTAATGGCAAAATGATAATATTTCGTTTTGGTTTTTTATAAAGTTAATTTAGAAAACGTTTGGAGCATCTTTTTTGTTAGTTAAATATTTTTTTTTCTTTCTTAAGGTAACGACCAAGTGGCCAGCGGCAGACAGGTTGCAAATTATTATTAGTATTTTTTTGATACATTTGATTAATCAATGCATGCTGATGAACTTTTATCATAGTATATAGCTATATGGTAACGAAACATTCAACCCCTTCTTTTTCATCAGTATTATTTGTGATTTAAATTTTGTGACAGGAATTCCTCTTTTTGCTTTCACTTTCACAATCTTGAAAGTGAAAAGAAGATCACTTTGGCTTTACAAGAAAAGAAAAATTGTCTGTTTTGCTTATATCTATACACCTTTCACTTTTTAAGACTAAACAAAAGATGGATTCATTGTTATTCTTAATTAAAAAGCACAACAACAATAAAACAGTACTTTACAATGACAAACTAGCATAACATTTATTAACAAAAACGAATAAGACGAAGTATGGCATAGGAAACATCACATGCTGTATTATACTGACTAATACATAACAGAATGTTTAGCAAACACTGAGGACTCAAATAATAATAATATAAAAAATAAGGAAAGCCTCCATAGTGTAACTTGAGGTAAACAGCAAAGATAACAAGCTTTTCAAAACGAAAACAAAAAGTAAAACTAAACTGTCTGTCGCTGACAGGACTTGCATGTTTTCTCTACAAGAATACCAACATGTTCACCTTCTCTGGTTTAAGAAGCGGTCTTTTACTTTAGTTTGAAAACCAAATCCTCCGCTGCGCGCACCTTTGCGCTTCTGCTGACATGCCGAGTGAAAGCACAATGGGCGCGCGCTGCTCCCGCTCTGCATACGCGCCGCTTCTGCGCTGCCTCTGCTCTGCTTTTACGCGTGCGGTGTGAAACCAGGCTCTACTGAAGCGCTCGCGCCTGATCAGTGAAATCTTTCTCCTGCTACAATGTGCTGCGGCTGGCAGCGCTCGCGCTTTGGAGCAGGCAGACCATGCACTAGCACAAGTGCGACCACGTCAAATTTTTACTTGCACACTCTCAAAAAATGGTCGCATTTTGGTCGCAGTCTAGAGCCCTGAATATATAAAATAATTTTATAAAATAAAGAAAACAATGATGTGCCGTCCGTCCTTGAACAGGAGCACTTCACAAAAATTAACCGAAAGTCAGCGAATACATGACTCACAGACATGATAAATATATCTATAGAAAGCTTTAAATTACTACTTAACGAAATAAATCAAATCGAAAACAAAAACTCTTTCATTATAATCCGTGAAGATGCACTTCTCTCTAAAGGCGCGTCTAATGAGGAGATGGCAAGTCAGGATCTTCATCTGATTCTTCATCTTTGCGACACTGACACAGAAAACACTAGTTTATTAGTAAATAATTCAAATATCTCCTTACTATTTCCCTCTGACACATTCATTTTAATTACTTTTGCTGGGGCTTTATGGCAAGCTTTATTGCGTGTATTTGAACGCAGAACTCTTCAGCTGCGCTGACGGCTCTCTGCTGCTGCTGGACACTAAACACAGTCGAGCCGCTCTTGATTTTTTTCATCACTAATTGATGGATGTATAAAATATAAACATAAGGAGAAGCCTAAAACAGTCCCGAGGCCCGGCACACGTCTGTACTATGACATGAAAATTGGCCCAATCGAAGCCCGGTCGGGGCCGGGCTGAAATGCAGGGCTCTAGCGTTCCCCTCGGTAGAAATCATGTTTCTCCCTCGGGGGCCCCTCCCATCGTCGGGAATCGTCAGGAATCGTCCTAACTTTCCCCTTACGGTGCCCCTGACAAACAGTATAAAGTACCTGATTGGGGATTCTGGCCATTGGAGTGGGGTAGGTCTGGAAGGACTGATGAGATCTCTGTGGTCTACTCTGACACACAGAGGGGCGGAGCTGAGGGGCGGAGGCAAGAGTTTCTTTTGCCCAATCATCTACCAGCTTGTGTAGGTCATCGGTGAATGTACCACTTTTGTTGTTGCTGTTGTTTGCTTGAGCCTGAATGAGCGCAGTAATCGGCTGAGAGGATGAAGCAGGCATGGCTGCAGGAGGCAGGTTCTGATTGGATGCTGAAGTCACATGGGCAGCACCAGTACGATGAGACCCTAAGAAAGAGATTGAGAAAGACCTTAATCAACAACTCGGAGAATTCACCCTGAAGTCCTCTGTAACCAATCTGCTGCTCACAGACTGCTGATGTCAATCATCACGTTACACAGTGAAGTGTGGTTAAAATCACAGTTAATACAAAACAAGCCCTAACGAATATATGCATTATTAGAAGTCTAGACAATGATTTAATAAAACATTTTAATAAATGATGCACTTTCATACTTGGGGTCATAATTAGTTTCAACAATACACTAAAAACAATTGTGACTGGAGAGACAATCAAACATGCTCATGCCAAAAGTAAGGTTGAATATGTGGATGTGTCACCTTTTTAAAAATGACAAAGATATTGTTTACAAAGTAGCTTGGTGTTTGAATGGACTTACAATTCAGTAGAATTTTGTGGCCTGAGCATAATGTAAGAAATGCAGTCTTGCCGAGCATGTTAGTTTAAGTTAAACTATCAACATGCATTATTCATGAAGCTAGATTTAAACAAGTTTGAAATTTGTTCCAGCACTGTAATGCAAGAACAAACACTGAGGATGCACATTGGGTGTGCTCGAAATGTGATGGTGGATCTGATCGTTTCTGCGCGTTTCTTGTTGAGTACTTATTTCTATCCTAAAATTAAGCAGCTGGATTATTACAGAACTAAACAAAGAACAAACACACATACACATATGCACTTACATGATCAGGAATACATAAATCATAAATATTTAAATAAGCACTTGACTGTATCGCACAGATATGTGTCCCTGGACCACAAAACCATAAGTCATATATGTACGAATCATCTGAAAGCTGATTAAATAATATTTCCATTGATGTATGTTTGTTAGGAAAGGACAATATTTGACAGAGATACAACTATTTGAAAATCTGGAATCTGAGGGTGCAAAAAAATCTAAATATTGAGTGTGGCGAGGGGGGCGTGGTTCAGCGAAGTCTGCAGCAGGAGAAAGACTCAGGAGACAGCGGTAAGTAAGTGGGTCAAGTGCAAAATGAGAAAACCTGTGTCTGATTGCAGTAATTGGCATGGAGAGACCGGATAAAGCCACCGTGGAATGGGAGTTCGGAGAGAGACGGAGTGGAGACTCGGGCGCATGGTCTGTGAGAGGGAGACAGCCAGAACGAACACAGAGAGTGAACGCTGAGACAACCGAGAGAGTTGATGTACCGAGGACGCGCAGAGTGCGCACCTGTTTAAGTTTATCGAGAAAATCAATAAATCACCCGAGTCGCGGGACTCCACCAGGAACACCACAAAGCGCTGCTGGACATGAGGGAGGACTAAGAACGTTGATTCTGTGCCCTCGTCCAGAACCAGCAGGAGGACCGCGAGCTGTTCCGGAGCTGGATGGACCGGGAGGTTCGGGCTGGGGGGATTCCACCAGCCCCAGCCCTGTCCACCCACATGCCGGTGCAGAAGATGGGGCCGCAGGACGACCCGGAGGCTTTTCTTGACCTCTTCGAGAAAACCGCGGGGGCAATGTGGGTGGCCCCAGATGAACTGGCCAGTGCGCCTCATTCCGCTGCTAACCGGGGAGGTGCAGTTGGCGGCGCAGCAGCTGCCAGTTCAGAACCTCCTGGTCTACGACGACCATGAAGCGAGCCATCCTCCAGCGGGTCGGCCGGAACCCCGAACAACATCGCCAGCACTTCAGATCGCTAGAGCTGGGGGAAAACGGCCGGCCCTTCGTGATGGCTCACCAGCCGTCAGTGAGGGTGCAGATGGCTGTTGGCCGGGGAAGGCGGCGTCGACCAGATCATCGACCGTGTGGTGCTGGAACAATTCATTGCGCGGTTACCCAAGAAGACCGCGCAGTGGGTCCAGTGCCACTGCCCGGCATCGCTGGACCTGGCCATCCAACTCGCGGAGGACCAGATGGCGGCGTGCCACGGGGTTGGCAAAACCCTGCCTTCCGTCTCTCTCTCTCTCCCTTCTTCTTCTTCTTTTTCTCCCCCTACATTTCTTCCTAGGTCCCGCCGGCGTTGTACCCAGGGCCCAGCCCCGATGGAGGGGAGGACCGGCACCGGAGTCGGCGGCCGTGAGAGCCCACGCCAGGGAGGCGGGGTCAGCCAGTCTGAGCTCCGCTTCTATTCCCGTTCCTCCGGTGTCTCCACGCCAATTCCTTGTCCCACTAGGGTGGCGGGGAAGCCTGGGCCGGCCTGTTGGCGTTGCGGGGACCCGGGCCACTTTATCGATCGTTGTCCAGTGATGGAGGTGGGGACACTGGTCCGGTTTCCGGACGCCCCACAGGCTGCCCCTGATCAGGCTGGCGGGTACCAAATACCTGTGAGTATTAAGGGGGGTACTTATTGGGCTTTGGTGGATTCAGGATGTAACCAAACCTCGATCCATCAAAGCCTAATTCAGCCCGAGAAATTGGATAAGAGCTGCATGTTCGGGTGAGGTGTGTACATGGGGACGTGGTGAAATATCCAGTAATGCTGTTAGCTATCCAATTTCGGGGGCAAAAGCATAATGTGGAGGTGGCCGTTAACCCCGCCTCCGGCATCCGCTGATTTTGGGAACCAATTGGCCAGCGTTTAAAGTTTTATTGGGAGTTTTGTGTGTGGATGCCTTCCTGCGGAAAAGAGAAGCCGGGGAGGGAGGCGGCCGAGCGAACGGGGGAGGCTGAGCCAGGACCCGCTGAGGCGGCACCAGGGGAACGGAACGCGGTCAAGAGGCTAATCCTCACGGAGCGTGATGATTTTCCCCTGGAGCAGTCTCATTTCAATCAGGTCCGTTCCATTGACGGCCAGCCTCTCCAGTCCGCACGGCCCCCTTCCTATCCCTATTTTGCTATTTTAAAAGATAGGTTGTATCGAGTGACCCAGGACGCTCAGTCAAAGCAAGATACAACCCAGTTGTTGGTACCAAAAAGCCGTCGGGAAATGCTTTTCCAGGCGGCTCATTGTAATCCTATGGCAGGGCATCTGGGTCAGGCAGCAACATTGAACCGTTTAATGACCCGTTTTTTTTGGCCGGGCATTCACGAAAATGTACGCCGGTGGTGTGCGGCTTGTCGTGAATGTCAGTTAGTGAATCCCCCGACCTCCCCAAAAGCGCCTTTGCGCCCCCTTCCGCTAATGCAGGTCCCCTTCGAGAGAATTGGTATGGACCTCATCGGGCCATTGAACGTCAGCACGAGGGCATCGGTTTGCATTAGTTCTAGTGGATTATGCAACCCGACACCGGAGGCAGTGGCACCGCAACATTTCCGCAAAAGTGTAGCGGAGGCTCTGTTCAGTATGATCTCCGGCTGGGAATCCCGAAGAGATTCTCACCATCAGGGCACGGCGCTTATGTCACGAACCATTCGCGAACATTATGAATTATTGGGAATTAAGTCGGTTCGCACCAGCGTCTATCACCCACAAACGGACGGCCTGGTGGAACGATTTAATCATACGTTGAAAACAATGATTCGAAAGTTAATTCACGAAGACGCCAAAAATTGGGACAAATGGCTGGAACACCTTTTGTTCACTGTGCGGGAGGTCCCGCAAGCCTCCACGGGGTTTTCCCCCTTCGAGATCCTGTATGGCCGCCAGCCCCGCGGGGTCTTGGACGTCCTGAGGGAGACTTGGGAGGAAGGACCTTCGGGGAGTAAAAACGAAATTCAGCATGTGCTGGACCTGAGACCAAAACTTTGTTACAGGCCCAGGACAAGCAAAGCCGGCTATACAATCGGGGGACCAGATTACGCAATTTTGCACCGGGAGATAAAGTACTTGTATTGCTCCCCACTTCTAGGCCTAAATTACTCGCCAAGTGGCAAGGACCTTTCGAGGTCACACGGCGGGTAGGGGATCTCAATTATGAGGTGATTCGAACGGACCGGAGCGGGGCACATCAAATCTACCACCTCAATCTCCTTAAAAAATGGAGCGAGGTGGAGCCGGTGATGCTGACGACGGCGGTAAGTGGCGAGGACGATCTCAGACCAGAGGTGAACACCTAAATCCAGTCACTCACTCTGGCCCCAGGGGGAGATCACCTCTCGCCCTCCCAGCTCACCGATGTAGCCAGATTGCAGAAAGAGTTTGCAGATGTGTTCTCGCCCCTACCCGGTCGAACCAATCTCATTCAGCACCATATTGAGATGGAGCCGGGTGTCGTAGTGCACAGCCGGCCCTATCGTTTACCGGAACACAAAAAAAAAGTGGTTCAGTCAGAATTAGAGGCAATGTTACAGATGGGAGTGATAGAAGAGTCCCACAGTGACTGGGCGAGCCCGATCGTTTTGATGCCAAAAACAGATGGCTCGGTTCGGTTTTGTGTGGATTATCGCAAGGTGAATGCGGTGTCGAAATTCGACGCCTATCCAATGCCGCGGGTTGACGAATTGCTTGATCGGCTGGGTACCGCTCGTATTTATTCGACTCTGGACTTAACCAAAGGATATTGGCAGATCCCCTTATCGCCCTTATCCAAAGAAAAGTCAGCCTTCACAACGCCGTTCGGATTACACCAATTTGTCACACTTCCGTTTGGGTTGTTCGGGGCGCCCGCTACCTTTCAGCGCCTCGTGGACAAAATCCTCCGACCGCACACCGTATATGCCGCTGCCTATTTGGATGACATTATCATCTACAGTCAGGACTGGCAGCGGCATATGGTGCACCTGCGGGAGGTACTGAGAGCGCTGAGAGGGGCGGGGCTAACGGCCAACCCAAAGAAGTGTGCGATTGGGCGGGTGGAGGTTCGATATCTGGGTTTCCACTTGGGTCAAGGACAGGTGCGTCCCCAAATTAATAAGACGGCAGCTATTGCGGCCTGCCCGAGACCCAAGACCAAAAAGGAGGTGAGGCAGTTCCTGGGGCTGGCGCGATATTACAGAAGGTTTATTCCTGATTATTCGGAGCTCACCAGCCCGCTGACTGACCTCACTAAAAAGGAGGTCCCAGATACGGTCCAGTGGACGGAGTGGTGTCAGCAGGCTTTCACCCAAGTAAAGGCTGCTCTGTGTGGTGGGCCGCTATTACACTCTCCTGACTTTTCTCTCCCCTTCTTGCTGCAGACTTCGCTGAACCACGCCCCCCTCACCACATTGAGAAAATCACCTTTAAAGTTTTTCTAATGAAGTTCTTAGCAATGCATATTAATAATACAAAAATAAGTTTACGTAGGAGATTTTCAAAATATCTTCATGAAACATGATCTTAATATCCTAATCATTTTTGGCATTAAAGAAAAAGGGATCATTTTGACCCATACAATATATTGTTGGCTATTGTTACAAATATACCCCCAGCGACTTAAGACTGCTTTTGTGCTCCAGGGTCACATATCACCATGCACTAGAAAACAAAATATCCAAATTAATATGAAGAATCAAAATGGTGACGCACATTTCACAACCTGTTGTTGCAAACATTAAGCACTTATCACACAGGCTCATGCCAACAAAATAAATGAAAACAGCAAAAAAAAAGACGACAGTGGGACTAGGACCGAAGAAGAAAGGAGTAGGATATTTACTACTGCTGTGCTCTTTTCCTAGACATAGCCGTTTCAGAGTGGACCCTACAAGAGCAAAACAGCACAGACAGAGATGTTAGGGGCGGGGAAAAGCACATGGCACAGCCCATTGGACACAAGAAAACAGCGACCAATCAGAGAACAGATACAGAATCAGGTGCGGGGAGGCTTCATCGGTGGTATCATGAGGTGTTGGTGAGTGACATGTTTGAATGGCTTATGAGCTAAAAAGGCCTTTTGTACAGACAACCTTCAAGCTTGGACTCTGAATGAAATTCAACACTCTTGTTTGACTAAATGTCCTACTTTAAAATCCACATGAAATGGTTTGACGAGCACGATTGTCTGTTCTTTCCTGGCCTGTACCCTATTGAAACCGGGTGTTAGTTTGGGACAAACTGAAGACAGCAGAATTCTGCTTGTAGCATGGATGAAAGTAGTGTAGACTCTTTACATTCATCTCTGGAGGACCTCACATCGCCATCTTCAGCTATTCTATTTTGAGTCAAGATTCGAAGGTAAAGCTCATGGTTCCCTTTTAGTCGGTCACACCGAGTCACGTCGGATGACCGACAAAATTGGGATCTCGCCAGAGAGATCCTATCCACTTCGAGTGTAACTAAATAGGCCAATGGACATTGGCATGCGGTAATTCGCATCCAGCTGCCGCTGATCACAGCGTGAATATAAGATGCAGCAGGTGCACCGCATTAATTCATCCTTTTGCTTCGGAGCCGAACGGTAGTGGTTGAAGCTACTGCTCTCCTTTCCACAGAAGAGTGTTCTGGAATATTAGTGCGGGCATTACGGTGCAGCAGCATTGGTCACAGGTCGAACGGGAGAGAAAATGCGATCATCTTCCAGGAGTACCTTTAGCACTAAAAGTGCATTTCTCTAAAAGAGCAACACGGGTGATTGTTTTTTAAAGATGTCTAATCACCCGTGCGTTTCTGGATGTGGTCGTTATCTGGCGCTCAGGCGCTGTGGTAGCGTTGTCCGAGCCAGACCCAGAGATGATGGCTAAGATTTCCCGGGATCCTCCACCGCGTCCCGAATCTTTGAGGCTGGACAAGTGGTTACTCGGTGGAGGTTGCGCTGGTTCTCAGCAGCCCCCCCTCCGGTGCCATTCTCCCAGAAGTGCATGAGGAGCTGACAAGATCTTGGAAGGCACCTTTCACTGCCTGAAACAAATCTTGGAGCTCCTCCCCCCTCACCGCCCTCGATGGTGGAGCCACTTTGGGGTACATGGGCATACCCTAGGTGGAGCGGTCTGTGGCTATGCAACTGTGTCCAACAGTTGCTACCACTCTGTGGGGTGATCCGTGTCTCCTCTCACGGGCCTGATTGTACTCCACAGGTCTAACTGGCAGTGCTTATAGAGCCTGTGGGGAGGCGGCTTCTGCTCTCCGCGCCATGGCGTTACTGCTGGTCCACCAGGCCAAAGCCCTGTAAGACCTTGCACTAGGGTGGTCACGACCTGGCGATTCTACATGAACTGCATGCTGCGATGGACCTCGCACTTCGAGCGACAAAAATTTCAACTCTAGTGGTCTAGGAGCGCCATCTCTGGCTATGACTCACTGACATGGAGCAGGAGAAGGTACAGTTCCTAAATGACCCCATGTCACAGACATGGCGACGCTGTCGAGAGCTTTTCCCAGCAGTTCTCGGCAGCACAGAGGCAGACTGAGGCGATCAGATATGTCATGCGCCGGAGGAAACCTGCTGCTTCCTACCCGGCTGCAGCCCATCAGCCTGCTCATCGCCGTTGGCGCCCCCCTGTGGCTGCCCCCGCTCCCATATTGCCGCAGCAACCTTCTACCAGGTAGCGTTGTAGAGCCGGTCACAGGCAGGATGCCCAGCCCGTCCAGGCCCCCACCAAACCTGGCAGTAAGCGCAGGTGCAAAAGGTCCTGAGACGGGCGACCTAAAGATCGAGGAGACTGCTAGTCGGAGATGGTGAGTCACCTCTCTCTCTACCGGGGGAGGGCCAGGTGGAGAATCGTGTTGTTGTTGATTAGTTTTGTTCTGCTGGAGAGGTTTCTCAGTCTCTGGGTCTCAAGAGGGGGACAGTGGTGAACCGTGCATCACGGGATCGCTTCCCTCCTCCTCTCTCACCAGCAGGCAGCAGTGGGTTGTTCAAGAGCACTCTTCCTGCCAGGTAAGGGCTGTAGCACTCGAATCCCCGCTTCAAGTCGTCACACACCGGGCTGTCACAAGCTTCAAGCCGGGTTTCTGTGTTCCTCCCGCACGAGGAGGAATCAGGTGATTGTTACACTGCGCACCCAGACCTCGCCCCCTGCCGTCACAGGCCAGGCCATCACAGGCCCCGGGCTGGGTCCCTGTGTTCCACCTCACTGCCCCTCAGCGGGTACGTCGGTGGTCCCGTTGGTCCAGCTGGCACGATCTCTCAGAGCCTGGTAAAACTACCGCTCCCAGTCCCCAGGCTCCTGTAGACCATCAGACTCGGCTATGCGATTCAGTTTGCCCAAAATTCCACCAGGTTCAAGGGCATCCGGTTCAATCAAGGTGGCTGATGCCCCTGTCTTACGTGCAGAAATCGCAGTCCTGCTGGAGAAGGATGCACAATTGAGCCGGTCCCTCCAGCCGATATCCAGTCAGGGTTTATGAGCCCTTACTTCATTGTGCCAAAGAAAAGCAGCGGGTTACGACCAATCTTGGATCTGAGAGTGTTGATCCGTGCGCTTCACAAGCTGCTGTTCAAGATGTTGATGCAGAAATACATTTTCGAGTCCGTCCATCCCCTAGATTGGTTTGCAGCGATCGACCTGAAGGATGCGCACTTTCATGTCTCAATCCTCCCATGACAGGGCATCTCTGCGATTCGCGTTCAAGGGCGAGTATGTCAGTACTAGCTCCTGCCTTTTGAGCTCCTCAGCCAGTTGAGTTTTCTGGTCAATAGGGGATAAAGCAAACTCATGCCAATGCAGAGGATCTCTTTTCTTGGCATGGAGTTAGATTCGGTCAGCCAGACATCACGCCTCACCCAGGAACATGCTCAGTCGGCGCTGAACTGGCTCAAGACTTTTATCAGGCAGGATGGCGGTCCCACTGAAACTCTTTCAGAGGCTCCTGGGGCATGTGGCTGCAACCACGGCTATAGTTCCGCTTAGCTGCTCCATATGAGACCGCCTCAGCACTGGCTCTATGGCCGAGTCCCGAGGTGGGCATGGCAATGCGGTACTCACCGGGTTCAGATTACACCAGCCTGCCACAGAACCTTCAGCCAGTGGACAGATCCCTCGTTCCTTCAGGCAGGAGTGCCCCTGGAGCAGGTATCCAGGCATGCTGTGTTACTCACGGATGCCTTTGCCACCAACTTGGGAGCAACGGACAACGGGCACACAGTGTCAGGGGTATGGATGGGTCCCCAACTGCGTTGGCATACCAATTGCCTTGAGTTGCTAGCAGTACTTTTGGCCCTGTGCCACTTCAGAGGGCACCTTCGTGGCAACACGGCGATCTTAGCGTATATCAACCGGCAATGCAGTTACCCTCCTGTCGCATGTCGCAACTCGCCCGTCACCTCCTCCTCTGGAGTCAGAAGCATCTGAAGTCGCTTCCTGCCATCCACATCCCAGGAGTGTACAATCAGGTGGCCAACGAGCTGTCTCCAGCAGCACTTCCTGGGGAGTGGAGACTCCATCCCCAGGCAGTCCAGCTGATTGGATTCGGTTTAGAGTGGCTCAGGTAGAAACCTCCAGAAACCTCCCATTGCCAGTGGTTCTACTCCCTATCCAAGGCACGCTTGGCATGGATGCACTGGCACACAGCTGGCCCCAGGGCCTGCGCAAATATGTGTTCCCCCAGTGAGCCTACTAGCACAGACACTGTGCAAGATCAGGGAGGACGAGGAGCAGGTCCTGTTAGTGGCTCCATATTGGCCCAGCAGGACCTGGTTCCCGGGAACTCTTGCTCCTCGCGACAGCCCCTCTCTGGCCGATTCCTTTGAGGGAAGATCTGCTTTCTCAGAGACGGGGCACTCTCTGGCACCTGCGCCCTGGACGGGACATGGAGGTTCAAGACGGACCTATGCGCTGAAGTGGAACCTGTTCGTCGAATGATGTTCCTCTCACCGTGAGGACCCCCAGAGATGTTCGATCAAAGCCGTGCTGTCCTTCGTACAGCAAAGGTTTGAGTGTAGGCTGCCCCCTCCACTCTTAAAGGTTTACATGGCTGCTATTCCACCCACCACGACCCCATAGAGGGGAAATCGGTAGGGAAGCACGATCTGGTCGTCAGGTTTTCTTAGGGGGGCCAGGAGGTTAAATCTGCCTAGGCCTTCCTCCCTACCCTCTTGGGATTTTGTATTGGTGCTAAGAGCCCTACAGACTGCCCCCTTAAGCCTTTGCAGTCTGTCGAGTTGAAGTTTCGCTCTTTGAAAACCCTACTCCTGATTGCATTGGTCTCGATCAAGAGGGTGGGGGACCTGCAGGCATTTTCGGTCGACAAATCGTGCCTTGAGTTTGGGCCGGCTGACTCCAGTGCAACACTGAGTCCCCGGCCCAGCTATTTACCCAAGGATCCTATCACTGCCTTCAGGGACCAGGTTGTGAACCTGCAAGCGCTGCCACAGGAGGAGGCAGACCCAGCCCTAGCTTTGATCTGTCCTGTACACGCACTGTGACAGAACTCAAAGCTTTAGGACCTCAGAACAGCTCTTGTCTATTATGGAGGACAGCAGAAGGGGAAGGCTGTCTCCAAGCAGAGGATGGCCCATGGGATAGTGGATTCCATCACCTTGGCCTATGAAGCACAAACTGTGGCCTGCCCGCTCAGGTTGCGTGCTCACTTCACTGGGTTGTTGCATTATCTTGGGTGCTGGCTTGTGATGCCTCGCTAGCAGACATCTGTAGAGCTGCAGGTTGGGTGACTCACAACACGTTCGCTAGGTTTTATAGCCTGCGTGTTGAACCGGGTTCCTCCTGTGTTCTCACCTCAAACAGGTAGTGGCACTGAGAGGCCCTGTTAAGAGTCAGCTTGCGGGGTCCCTAAAACCTCATTCTCCAGAGAGTTCCTCAACCAGGCAAACCCTGTCGAGTCCTGCAGCACTCCGGTGTCAGGACGTGGAGGAGGGTCCGGTGCCAGGCCTTTCAGCCAATGAATTCTTGAAATCTTGTGTAAGGCTTGTCCCCATATGAGTGACCCTGTTGGGATCCCATATGTGTTTTCCACGGTATTCCCACAAGAGCCATGTTTCCCCTGGCAGACCACATTCTGCTGTCTCTAATGATGCAGCCTGGGCCATCTCAGAGACTTCTATGTGCAATAGGACCCGACGGGGTTACTTCACATGAGTAAATGTCACTTACCCCCTCTGGGAGGAGGTGACTCAACAGTGTGCCTCTTCCAAGTGGAAGGGCACACTGTCCTAGTATTATTCAAGTCCTACTGTTTGGGTTGCTCTAGGAAAAGCAGTAGTTGACCTTCTCTGTGTAGCCCAGTCCTATCTGCCTTATAGGAAGGATCAGGAGGCCTACACAGGGCACTGGAAGGGGCAGCTCCTGTGGCGCTTTGGTAGGGATCCCAATTTCGTGGAGTGACCGACTGAAAGGGAACGTCTCGGTTAAGTATGGAACCCTCATTCCCTGAAGGTACGAGTCAATATGCAGTATATGCTAGTCAGTATATTAGATCTGTGCATTACGTGACAGCATCCTACTGTATAAACCTGTCTCTGTCTGTCATCATCTGTTAATCAAACAGAATTAATTACTGCTCTTCGCTGAATATTGTTCACAACTTTGTTATGAATCAATTTATGTTTAAGGTATATAGTGAAGTCAATGCAGTGATTTATTTGTAAATTGTATTACTTTAATACAGTTTTGTATAGTAGGATACTATAGGCTAAATTGTTGATTTTATTTTTTTATTATTAAAATTTTTTCCATTTTATTTGATTTCAATTTTTTTAATTCACTGTTGTGTTGACAGTGAAACTGCTCTGAAACAATAGTTTAAGGGGTTGGGGAGCATTTTGGGGCCCCGAGAAAGTTTTTCTTAGGGCCCTTAGAAGTCTAGGACTTGCACTGCTTACAAGTGACTACTGTAGACAGCATTTCCGTCAAGCTTTACATTTAAATATTTTAAAAGGAAAAGTATAAATACAACAGAATTGAAGCATTTAAAAGTAAACTACTGAAGCATGAATTAACTAAAGTGCCGCATGCTAAATTTGACAAGGACGAAAATCATGTATAAAAATAAACAAGCTTCCTATTTATAGCTATGACGCACTGGTGGGCAAATTAATGTTTTTCTCCAAAACGAACTAATACTACAAGCCGTAACAGAAACGCAAGGTAAATATAATATGGTTCTTGGACAGCATCATATTATAATCATGCAGGTGACATAGATAAAAAATTCAAAATACAGCCCTGATGTTCTCCACAGCACCCTGCTCCTGCCCTTGGCATGCTCATCTTCTGACTCACCTCAATCATCGTCTCATTGGGATTTTACGTGGAATGAAAAGAAAAGAAGGCACGGATATACAGACGATACAAAAGCTTTGGCAGACATCCATACACACTCTCTCTGCTTTCAGTTAAATGTTGAGAATGGTTATGTTTGAGGAAGGAAAGCTCATGTTATCGGTCAACGCTACAGCCCAGCAGAAAGCGTTTGTACAGAAGACAAACTGAAGGACAGATGAGCAGACATCCAGCTCTTTCCACGAACACGAGGCACAAATCTCAAAGTCTTTTTCATGAGAACTTCTGGATATATAGGATTAACTATTATCTAATAACTTCTAAATACAAGGTAAACAGTCCATTTTCTTTTGTAGTTTTAACTGCGAGCTTAACCATTAAATTTTGAAAGAACGAATGATCAAATAATATTATCTTTACATTTAAAGTAAATATAAGCTCTTTAAAAACAACAAGCTGAAATTTGCTCCCAAACTAGGAGCTTTGCACCCTACTGAGTGAGTGACGGCTTGATTTAAGATTTAGGAAGTCTGCAAAAGTCTACTTATGATTTAATTTGATGTATTTTATTTCATATTTATTGATTTTTTTAGGCTGAATTTTAACTCCAGACTGTTGACCTTTACTTTGACCTCATGCGGTTGACAATCAGTGTTGGGTAACTTATAAAAAAAATGAATCCCCTCCAAATTACTAATTACTTCTTTAAAATTGTAATTTGATTACATTACTGATTACTGCATTTAAAAAGTAATCAGATTACTAATTACTTTACTTTCAAGTTTACTTATCAAACCTAAAAAATACACTAAAAAGAGAAACTGATACTTCTTTCATTTAATATTTACTGAAAAATACATAAGTAGGCCTATTATTTGTATAGCCTGATATCAACAAAACATTTCTTTTTTTGGTTTTGTAAAATAAAGAAAACAAATAGGGTGCGCTTTCTGCCTTCTCAGTCTCTGTGAATATCTTCCTGAAACGAGTCGCAAGAATAAACGAAAATGACATGAGAAATATAGTATATCTAATGAAACTTGAAGTTTCTATTATTAAATGAAGTCAGTAATGTCGAAAACAAATATTATCTGATAAAATAATAACCGTGAAGTGCAGTATTTCCCGTCTGAGCTCAGCTATAATGTGATCATGAACATCACATGCTATAAGATGCGAATCCACACGAAACTCGAGACGAGCGAACACGTAAAGTAGAAAGATTCAAGTTCATCTCAGATCATTTTCATTTTTGGAAGAAGACGTGGTGTGAGGAATAAGCTTCCGACGTGGTTTAATCCAGCAGAGGATCTCATTCTGAGTCATTTATTTTTCACTTTATAAGTGATACTGTGACATAAACTTGTACACATTCTCTTTTCCCAAACTATAATGCCAGAGTGAAATATGTCGAGTGCAACATTTTGAAATATGATTATAAATGTTGTAGGACTCTCATTTTAGCTCGCATTCTCCGGTGATTTATTAATGGACATTCTGATGCGCAAAACATGATTTTTACGTTTTTTTATTAACACTGCATTTGTAACTTAAGTAACGCAATTTAGTAGCTGTAATCAAATTACATCAATTTAAAATGTAACCAATTACTTTATTGCATTACCAGGAAAATTAATTTGATTACATAGTAATTAAATTAGGTTACTGTGTAACGCATTCTACCCAACTCTGTTGACAATTACCATTTTACGGAACATAATTTTTTAAGTTTCAGACCCTATTTTGTACCGTATTCATGGAAAGTGCAATCTGAAATGAAGCGGGACATGTAATGGCTGAAAATGCCTGATGATCACTTAATGAGCGTGTGGATGAGTACATGACAGAAAAACCAAAAAAATCACGAAAGAAGAGCAGAAAGAAACAGGGGAAAGTGAATTATGAGTAATAGAAGAAAAGTAGAACAAATACAAACAGATGGACATAGACACGGGTCCACTGAGGAATCTAGTGCGTGGTTTGCTACTAGATTTATAGGTGATTCGCTCAGATGTTTGGTGGTAAACGGTCCAGCCTGTGGAGAAATGAATATAAGAGGGAGAGAGAGAGAAAGAGAGACAGGTGTAACAGCCGACACAGGCAGCGATCAGATCAGTACCCCATCAACAAGCATCATACCAGCAACACACCACAACACTGGTTAAGCGTCTCAGAAAACAGTGGTTAATGTAAATGTGTACATGTGTGTTTCTAACAAAGGGAACGCTTTTCTGGAATCTATATAACAGGTCAAAGCCCTCTTATGCATCACTAGACACTTCCACACATGAAACCCATTTACGTCATTATCATATTAACCATTCAACTCCTAGAAGGTTAGCTGATGTTACTTGCAACTAGTTACTTGCGGTCAAGAAGGTGTGGCATTGCATACAAGATTGCATCTTGCATGCAGACGAAATTACTTGCTTGACTCCCGAGATGAAGAGTTGAGCCGAACAACTGAAGTGATTTAAGTCAAGAAGCATATGGCTTGAACAATCCATCGTTATTTGATAGGGTTGGTAGTTGACCGAGAGACATCTGTGGTTCAACCTCACAGATATCCATAAGAATCAGAAGTTGTCTAGATGCTCCTGCTGCTTAGTCGGGGCATTTTGCCAATGCAGTGATTGCTGCTGTGATTAGGTTTCACGCTGCAAAAAATGTATCTACTGCTTTTCAGTAAATGATTCCACCACGGGTTCCTCGAGAAGAGCCAAGAAGCAGCCAGGTAATCTGGACTCTCCTTAAAAAAGGACTGTGGTCAATGGGCTTGCTCAACAGAACACTTGCGTCACATAAGCACATCTGAGGCTGACAACTAAGGCTTCCCTGATCTATAGAGTCAAAGGGTCCCTCTTTGGAGAATTGTGTTAAAGCGCTAAAGCGTCATTGCTTTTCTGCTCACTGCCCTTGAGATTCTGTTCTGCTAGTTTCTGTGTGTTTTGCATCTTGGCAAACCAATAGATCAACAGCTCCTCACTCATGTTCTGAGCAACAATACATTCAGAGCACAGGAGTCATTCCTCGAGTCATACGTTTAAAATGATGCCCCCTTGGTGCATGCTAGGCCACTTATATTGAAACAGGCCGTATGTTTTGTGACAGGCTTTTTAGGGAAGGCCTGCAACAGATAGAGGCATTCTATACTCTTCCTATTCTCATGGCTTTCACTATACTGTGCACTGTCAGACAATACGTTTGGCTCATATGGGCCTCTTCCACAGGCTTCATCTGTAGAACCATAGAGAACCATCTGTAGAACTGGGTCACCTTCTGGCACGGAAGGTGCTTCATGAGAAGGTTGAGGCCTGGAGAATGGATGTTGCATCCTCATAAAATGAGTCATTTGACAGGGCAGGGCAAATGTGGATCTCACGTCGAATAAGAACCTACATTCCCCCTTTCGTTCTCCCTTTGTCCTCCAAAACCTCTTGGAGTAATTGCTCTGGCTTATGTGTGGCTGATGACCGGTCTGTATGCCTTCCCATCATTAAGTATTTTGGTTCGTATGAGAGTACAGGAGGAAAAAGTATATAATCTACTGTTGGCACTGTTTTAGCCATCCCACATATGGTTTTCGGACCTTCAGTAGATATACTGTAGATCAGAATGGAGGTCACTCTCCAAGGCTAGGGGCAAACCCTGCTGGAAATGTGGAACATTGGAGTTTAGCCTTTGAACAGGAGACTCTGGTTAGTTCTGGTTTTACATCTGAAATTACATAGACCATATTGAATACAACAGTTCTACTGCCCTGTTCAGACACAGTATGAGCATAATGCAATCCTTTAAAAAGAAGTCAGTCCCGGCACAGAATGATGGTAAAAGAGCGCAAGTTCTTTCTGCTCCTGCACTTAAATCATGTTAAAGAACATTAAAATGTGAATGCAGGGATCGGTAAGCAGAATGGAAATGCATACATTTATTTTGCAATCTTCAGATATGTACAGATATTCTCAGTGTGCTTGAAGTCCAGGCACTGATTAGGCCACTTAAGAACTCAATAAATTAGAAGGTGAATCTTGAACCCAACATGATGTCCTGAGCAGGTTTTCTTCAGCGTCTTCTTTATATTTTGGGGGATTTTGCATAGAGGTGACTGGAAACCATAGATGAATATAAAATCATGAAATGACACGAGCCGGATTAAAACTTAGGTTGCTGCGTAATCACCATAGCAAACAGAGTATGTGCAGTTTGTGCCACATCCCTGACACAAAGTATTCATATCACACACGACAAATACAGAAATTGTGTGGCAATGACCCAACTCCTTGAAATACATGAGATTTACTTTACTTTTCACACATGAAATATTTATGGCAATAACTAAATGTGTGAAAATGTCTATTGATCCATAAGAATGATGATAGTATGAGCATCATGCAATCTTTTAAACTTTCTTTGCTGTGCATGAAATCATGTCGTGTGAGCCATTAGGCAGCCATTTAAATGTCACATTCTGGCTGACTCCATTTAAACGAAGTAAATGTGTGGAGAGCACATGAGAAAATCTCATGCGTGTGAGCGAGATATGCATGACAAAAAAACATAGAAGGAGAAAGACATGATAATCTAGAACATGATACACCATTCAGAGAGGCAACTCTGACACCTTCATCATCTGCATATCAACTATAAATGACTGTCACACTGCAACCGAGCCAGGCAGCAAACGTCTAGAGCAATAAATCATATGGTTTGGTTTCTATGTGTGTTGATTAAGGCAGCTCAAATAATTAAAGGGTTAGTTACATAATAATACCAGTTATCAATTATGATGATTGTGTTACTACATGATGCATTTTGCTTTCCACGAGGCCAGTGGACATTGGACACTTGTTGCACTGTGGCTGGTTGGGGCAGCGGCAAATGCATTTACAGGAGCATATGCTTGACAGGCTATTGTAGATAACAGCCGTGTGAGTGTGTTCACCTTGTCGGGGTGGTGTGTGTGTGGCGGGGCCGTAGATGTTGTCAGAGGACAGAGAGCCCTTGAGCGAGCAGGGCTGCTGAGTTTGGACCGGCACCAGTGGTTCTGACACGGTGCTCAGTGTGGCTGTGCTGGATCCCACAGAGCTGTTACCCAGAACTGAGCTCTTGACCGGAGACCCCGACACACTGGAGCACGTCTCCGCTACAGGAGAACACAGATGGTTGACGGTGACAAATCTGGCCTTTTATAGTGTGATTTGCTTAGAGAATCCAACTTTTGTATTGGTGGAGGAAAATTTAAAAGAATTCAGACAAATTAAAATACAAAGTTGCATGAAACTGGAGTAGACTGTATATCTGGAAACATCCTTATTTTACAAGTATTACTATAATTACTTTGCCAATCCAACACGCTGATCTACAATGAATGCTTCTACGTTATCTCATCCTAGAGCTTTCAAGCAATGACCACCAAATTTGGCACAGACCTTCAGACTGTTCTGACTATATCTGCTATATCTTTCTAAATGATCAAACTTATAAAATTCCTGTAACAGCCCTTCAATCAGGGCTGCGCTTCCCAAAAACGTCATAAGATCTACTGCCACCAATGGTCTCTATGATCAACTTATCTCAAATGCAGCCCAGGTCCAAACCTCTGCTGAGGGGTTGAAAACCGTCATACAAAACCACAAGATCATCACAGACAGCTGTTCAGACATTTTATTTATTTGTCTGTCTCTATCACTAGCAACTCGTCTAGAACTAGGCAGCAACTTCTGATATTCATTCAGACCATAAAACGTTAAATTATTCATTTTGTAACTTTTAAACAAATTTGTATTTTATTATTAGCAATGGTTCCCTAGTAAAAAAGTAATATATTTAAAATAAAAAAATTTCATACTAAGTACGGTTCAAATCTATTAACATATTTACTGACAGATAACTCAAGACGTACTGATATAAAATTATAATTCAACTTTATTTAGCGTACTACTTGTGCATAATGCACATTTCCTTTCAAGGGATCTCCGTTGCATCAGAAATGCTTTGGGAACGCTTTGCGTGATAAGTCTTGAAGCACATGTGAAAACAATCCAAGGTGTAATTGGGACGTCAGAGAGGGTGACGTCACGAACCAGGAAAGCTATAAAGCCTGCCCAAACAAAGCTGTCACTAGCTTTTTGTATCTTCACAAGCGCTCTGTGTGAAACTGTCCTTGTCTTATTTGGTGTTGTCTGTCAGTAATTATTACTAGCATAATGGTGAGCAAGCAACAACAAGGTTTTAGGATGTGTGTTCATCCCTGCCCGCATTATCTAATGGTGGGGATACACACATTCTTTGTGTTGCCTGTTTGGGAGAGGAGCATGCACGGTCAACGCTCGAGAGCGCTGGCTGTGAGCACTGCGATGTGCTTCCCCTGCGGATGCTCTGATCCAGCCTGGCGTTCTCAGGCTCGCGTTCCCCAGGGCTCTAGTTCCGCTGCTGCCGAGGCCTTTTCTCTGCCTTCAACTGACAGATTCAGTGCCCCGCGCTGCGGTTTCTTCCGCCCCGATCAAGGCACAGACACTGCAGCTATCTGATTCTGAGGAATTAGATGTTGTAAGTGCCAATGCAATGTATACTGATGACTCGCCACCTCATTCGCATGCTTATGAGGAGCTAGTTGAGGTTGTGACAAGAGCGGTTGAGAGATTAAATATCAATTGGCAAGCGGAGAAGGAGGACGTTCATTCAAAAAGCAGACTTGACGAACGCTTCTTGCCTTCTTGTGCACAACCTCAATGCTGGGGATTGCCGTTTTTTCCTGATCTCCACACCGAGGTGTGGCAGCAGCATGCTTACACACCATGTTACTGTTGCAAGCCTACCAGGCTGATTTATTAACAGATCTCGATGAGGGTGAGGGTATTGGTCCGGACATAGTTCGCAAACTGCGTCGGGCCACAATTTATCTCTCAGGGCCACCAAGGAAACGGCTAGATCAATCGCCCGGTCCATGGCAGCCCTGGTGGCCACGGAGAGACATTTATGGTTACATTTGAGCAATATTAAAGGGAAGGATAAAAACTTTCTTATGGATGCTCCCCTTTCTCCCTCTGGCCTCTTCGGCGATGCTGTGAATTTTCTTTGTCGAGAGATTTCAGGAATCAGCTAAGCAAGCAGCTGCATTACAGAAACTCCTCCCCCGCCGTATTCATATCTCCAGGGCTGCTGAAACATCTAAATCCAGCTCCTCATACCGTGCCGCACAAAAACAGAGCGCGGCTTATCGTGCTCCCCCACCTAAAGACTGGGAACACGGTAAGCGCACTCAACCGTAGTCTTCAAAGGGTAAAGCGGATCTGAGGTCTGTTATTAACTCTAAAAAGGCTGTGGGAAAGAGGTCCTGATGCTCAAGGGCTCAGGCCATTGAGGACTTCCCCCCTCAAAGTAGAGGGGTTAACACCTCATTTTACAGTGCCCGTCTCCCTTCGATGTCCTCATGTGCCTCAAGGGTGCAGCGGTCTCCAGTGATCGCATATCTCAAGGTCCACCCTGAAACGTAGTGGCCTAAGGATGCCCGCCCCCTCCGAAGAGGGTTTCAGAGCGGTCAGTTCAGACACATCCTGCCGGTTCACCATTTCAGGATGTCGTTATGTCCGCACAAATACATATAAATCCAGAAACCAGTTTTAAGAGGCTGGTACCTCTAGTAGAATTTTTGGCAGCATGGGAACTTCTGCCAAATATATCTTGTTGGGTCCTGCAGACTATAGAAAAAGGGTATAAAATACAGTTCGGGTCTTGCTCTCCAAGGTTCATGGGGGTGTTGTCCACTGAGGTGGCCCAGCAGCAGGTTCTGGTAATGGAACAAGAAGTTAAAGCTCTGTTAGATAAAGGGGCCATAGAATATGTACCTCACTCCAACAGGGAAACCGGGTTTTACAGCCGGTACATCATAGTTCCAAAGAAGGATTGGGGGTTGTGTCCCATTTTAGATCTTCGAGTTCTGAACGACTCCGTCAGACAGCTCAAGTTCAAAATGTTAACTTTGAGATAAATCGTGCAACAGATCAGATCCGAGGACTGGTTTGTCATTATAGATCTCAAGGACGCATACTTTCACATATCCACATATCCATATCCACAGGAGGTACCTGAGGTTCGCTTTTGGGGGCAAAGCATACCAATATCAGGTTCTTCCGTTCAGCCTAGCATTATCACCCCGCACTTTCACATTGGCAGTTCGGCATCGAGATGTTGGGGTTACGGCTAAATGCCAAAAAGAGTGTGCTTTCTCCACTACAGAGGACCACCTTCCTTGGCGTGGTATGGGACTCAACGTCGATGCAGGCGTGCCTGTCACCGTCATGTATAGAGTCCATCCTGTCGGCTGTAAAAAGTATAAAGCTAGGCCAGTCACTCATTGTCAAACAGTTTCAGAGACTGTTAGGTCTTATGGCAGCAGCATCCAACGTGATACCTTTTGGACTGCTGTACATGAGACCTTTACAGTGGTGACTCAGGACCAAAGGGTTTTCCCAGAGGAGAAAGCATAAATCACCAGGGGGGTTTGCGGTCATGTCCACTTTGCAAACTGGCATGCCAAAATCCTCCTGTGGTCCCAAGGGAAGTTGTTGTCTCTTCGAGCAGCTTACATCCCGGGGACCCACATATTGGAGCAGACATCCTGTCGAGACAGGGGCTGAGGCCCGGGGAATGGAGGCTCCACCCCGAGGTGGTGGAGCTGATATGGAGGGAGTTCGGCCAGGCACAAGTGGATCCGTTTGCATCTCGATAGACATCTCACTGTCTACTCTGGTTCTCCCAACGCATCCAGCTCCTCTCGGACTGGACGCGATGGTGCAGACGTGACTGAGGCTTCATCTGTATGCTTTTCTCCTGATCGCTCTGCTCCCAGGAGTCCTGGAGAGAGTTTGCCGGGACCGGATTCTACTACTTCTCATTGGCCCGCGGTGACTGGACAGAGTATGGTACCCATATTTAATATCCCTTCTTGACGGGCCTCCTCTGGAGCTCCCGTAGGGACCTTCTGGTCCCAAGCAGGGGCCTCGATATTTCACCCCCATCCAGAACTGTGGAAAGTGTGGGCTTGGCCTCTGAGGGGGCCCAGCTCATAGACTCAGGTCTCTCAATCCAGATCTCCCTCCACGAGGAAACTTTATGCCTTGAAGTGGAAAGTTTACACTTCATGGTGTAGTGACCATCAGCTGGACCCAGTTAACTGCCCAGTCGGTACAGTGCTGGAGTTCCTGCAAGATCGGTTCACTGCAGGGCTAACCCGTCCACTTTGAAGGTTTATAAGTGCTTACCACATTCCTTTGGGAGGAATGTCATTGGGGAGAGCCCCCCTGGTATCTCGTTTCATCCGTGGTACTTTGGGGCTGAGGCCTGCAGCATGGGATCTGACCATTGTCCTGCAAGGCCTTTCCCTGGCTCCCTTCGAGCCTTTAGAGGAGGTGCCGGCCAAGTTTTTGACCTTAAAAGCATTGTTCCTCCTTGCTATCTCATCTCTTAAGAGGATAGAAGATTTACAAGCACTGTCGGTTGCACCCTCGTGCCTGGAATTTTCACCCGGCATGGTTAAAGCATTCCTTCACCCTAGAACAGATTATGTTCCTAAAGTCCCCACTAATGTGGCGAGGTCGATAATGCTGAAAGCCTTCTGTAGTCCTCTTTTTCAAAATGCGGACCAGGAAAGTCATAATTTGCTTTGCCCAGTACGGGCATTAGATGCTTAAGTCCACAGAGCTGCCCTGTGGCATAAAAATGAATAACTGTTCATATGTTTTGGCCTAACAAGAGGCCCCCTGCATCTAAGCAAATGATGAGCAAGTGGGTGGTCGAGGCCATCTTACTTGCTTATGAGTTGGCCGGTCATGGCTGTCTGGTCCCACTAGGAGTATGGCGGCCTCCAAGGCCCTGATATCAGGAGTTACTCTCCAAGAGGTTTGTGATGCGGCAGGCTGGTCCTCACCACACATTCATCAGATTTTATTCTTAGGACCTGGACTCTACCCCAGGTTCCCAGGTGCTCTCGTCCTAGTGCTGCTCGCTTGATTTCACACAAGACAGGCACTCGTCGCTATGGTGATGTTGTATTGACGTTCCCAAAGCATTTCTGACGCTACGGAGTTCCCTTGAAAGGGAACGTTCGGTTACGACTGTAACCTCGGTTCCCTGAAGAGGGAATGAACGTTGTGTCCCCGGACAAATCTCCTTTGTGCCTGTAAGCGACTTGCTCAGACTTTTTAAGCTAGTGACAGCTTCGTTTGGGCTGGCTTTATAGCCTCCTGGTTCGTGACGTCACCCGCTCTGACTTGTGACTCTGATTTCACATGTGCTTCAAGACTAATCACGCAAAGAGTTCCTGACGCAACATTCGTTCCCTCGTCAGGTCTTCAGGGAACCAAGGTTACAGTCATAACCGAGAGTTTCTTAATATTAAGTCTAATATGTGTTTACATTTTTTTTTTTATCTGTCACTTTTGATGAGGATTCAATAATATCGGTCTTTAAATGCAAAATATTTAAAGTGTACCTGAAGTATACTTGCAATAGTTCCACTTTAGCACAATTAAATATACTAAGCATATGTTTAATTGTACTTCAGCACTACTTCTGCACAATTAAAGTGCATTAAGTACAAAATCAGTTGCTTCAATTTAGCAGACTTTAAGTATAGCAGTTTAGTATACTAAAGTTACAATTGCAGGGCATTTTATTAAGTACATAACTATGAACATTTATTTTAGTATACGTAGCATGAAATAAATGCATTCCAAATACATGTATGTATACTTGTTTTTCACTAGGGTTGCTAAGGTAAAATCACTATTACCACACACACACACACACACACACACACACACACACACACACACACACACACACACACACACACACACACACACACACACACACAAAGTGAGGAAAATACTAGTTACACTTAACTTAATTTAAAATGTAAATTATTCCCTATTCAGAACAAAAGCCAGATAGCATTCTCCTCAGAGCACCCCCCCCCCATGTTCCTCAGAGCACCGCCCCATAGCTGGTACTCCAGCTCACACAAACTCTGGCATACATACTAGAGCTGTTGCTTCTGTGGTTCCTAAGCTGTTGCACCATGGGATTGAGCAGTCGGCTTCCCTTCAGCTTGTGTTTGGAGGCTCTGCGGCGGCGGCCTGAAGGCAGCATTGCATGCAAGCCCATGCTGGGAGGAACCGGTCGATCTAACCGAGAATACAGCTGCTCGATCTCTCCTCTTTGATGAGCCTGGAGCTCGGAGATCTCCTTCATGTGCCTGCAGACACCAAACATTGTGTTATGGCTTTCGTTCTCTTATTAAGTGAAAAAATGTGTCTATATGACAGGTATGATGAAACATAAATGTGCACTGCACTCGAAAAAATCCTGGGTTAAATATAACCCAGTGCTGGGTAAAATATGGACAAACCCAGCGATTGGGTTGCTTTGACCCAGCAGTTGGGTTACTACACAGAAGGTTGGGTTAAACATTACATTCGTTGGTTGAAAACAACCCAATCGCTGGGTTTGTCCATATTTTACTCAGTGCTGGGTTATATTCAACCCAGTATTTTATAGAGTGTGATGAATTGTCAGTGGTGTAAAATACTTGAATGTTTTATTTTGCTTTTTGTTTTCTCCCTTTAACCAAACCTGTCTGACAAAACATTTTATTCAGTGTATTTTTAAGCAATTTTCACTTTGCATTGAGAAGATGTTTCAGCATGATGAAACAAGACATCTAATGTTTTTATTTATATATATGTGACCCTGGAGCACAAAACCAGTCATTAGGGTCATGAGATGTATGCATCATCTGAAAGCTGAATAAATGATATTTCCATTGATGTATGGTTTGATATGATAGGACAATATCTGTGAAATATGTAATCTGAGGGTGCAAAAAAATCGAAATATTGAGAAAATCACCTTTAAATTTGCTCAAATTAAGTTCTTAGCAATGCATATTAATATCTAAAAATTAAGTTTTGATATATTTATGGTAGGAGATATCTTCATGGAACTTCATGGAGATATTTTAATATCCTAATGATTTTTGTCATTAAAGAAAAATGTATAATTTTGATCCATACAGTAAGATCCAGTAAGATACATTTGATCCAGCAGTAAGCTTTATCAACACGCTAACCAACCAAGCCACCAAACAGTAACAATAAGGACATTTTCTAATCAGAAACCGTGGGTGGACAGATCAATCCGTGATGCGGTTAACCATCGCACTGCCGCATACAACGCTGGTCTTTTGTCGGGAAACATGAGCGAATACAAAACATCGTGTTACGCTCTCCGTCGGGCAGTTAGAGCTGCTAAACTCAGATACAGGGAGAGAATTGAGTCACATTTCCAGCTCAATGACTCTCGACGCATGTGGCAGGGACTGAAGACCATCTGTTCCTCTGGAAACAACTCCTCTGCAGAGGTGAGAGCAGATCCATTGCTGGCCGAAGAGCTAAACACCTTCTACGGCCGCTTTGAATGTAACGACGGCGCGACTCTGCCGAGCAGCGTGTCAGAAAGCAGCAGACAGAGCAGCGATGATTATGCTATCACCTTTTCAGAGGACGACGTTCGGAGGGAACTAAAGAGAGTGAACGTAAGGAAAGCAGCAGGACCTGATGGGATTACTGGCCGCGTTCTGAGGTCCTGTGCTGATCAGCTTGCTGGTTTGTTTACTTCCATCTTTAATGAGTCCCTTGCTACCTCTGTGGTTCCCACCTCATTTAAAAAATCTGTCATAATCCCTGTGCCTAAGAACAGTAAACCCTCTTGCCTGAATGACTATCGTCCAGTTGCCCTCACATCGACAGTCATGAAGGTTTTTGAGAGACTCTTAAAGAAACACATTTGCTCCTCCATCCCTGCTACTTTGGACCCTCTTCAGTTTGCCTATCGGCCAAATAGGTCTACTGATGATGCCATCTCCCAGGTCCTGCACTCCTCCCTCACTCACATTGACAGCAAAAATGGCAACTATGTCAGGCTGCTATTCATAGACTATAGCTCAGCTTTCAACACTATAGTCCCCACCAAGCTAGCTGTCAAACTCTCAGACCTCGGCCTAAACACTTCACTCTGTGACTGGATTCAAGATTTCCTCACCGCCAGACCACAAGTGGTGAAAGTCGGCCAGTTCACCTCCAACTCCATCACCCTGAACGTAGGAGCCCCACAGGGCTGTGTCCTGAGCTCCCTGCTCTACTCTCTCTACACACACGACTGTGTGTCCTCTCACAGCTCCACTTCTATTGTCAAATTTGCTGATGATACTGTGGTTCTGGGCCTCGTTTCCAACAATGATGAGGCCGCATACTTGCATGAGGTGGAGAGACTCACATCATGGTGCCAGGACAACTGTCTCTCTCTGAACGTGAGCAAAACCAAAGAGCTGATTGTAGACTTCAGGAAGAGACAGCAGCAGCCCTACACTCCTCTTATGATCAGTGGGACCCCTGTGGAGAGGGTGAGCAGCTTCAAGTACCTCGGTGTAAACATCTCCGAGGACCTGACTTGGACTGCACACATCCAAACACAGGTCAAGAAAGCCAGGCAAAGACTGTACCATCTGCGACAGCTGAGAAAATTCAGGGTCTCACCAGCTATCCTGAAAACTTTCTATTCAGGGGCCATAGAAAGTGTTCTGACTCAGTGCATCTCAGTGTGGTATAATAATGCCACAAACCAGGACTGCAAAGCTCTACAGAGAGTCGTGCGCTTAGCTGAGCGCATCTCAGGGTCTGCTCTCCCCTCTCTGCAGGACATCTACCTCAAACGCTGTAAAAGCAGAGCTGCTAAAATCATCAAGGACTCGAATCACCCTGGTAACCATCATTTCTGTTTACTGCCATCTGACAAGTGCTTCAGGAGCATGATGGCAAAAACTGAAAGACTGAGGAGGAGTTTCTTCCCTCAGGCCATCAGGCTCCTAAACTCAGTCTCATAACATCATTACATCCACAGGACTCAATTTAATAAACTGTAAACACATCCATTATTCTCCATCATCCACACTGCTGCTATGTGTACATACCCGGTACAACCTATTTGCACATTCTCTTGCACATCCGTGTTTTTTATTAATATTTATTAATCCACAGTATACTGTATTGCACATTTTATGTCATTGCACATCTTACTCATTTTATTTTATTATTTGTTCCCTTCTTCATTCCCACCTATATTTATATATATATTCTCTTGTGTTATGTTTCATTGTTTTATTGCTTATGTTATTTTTATTTTATTTTCTATTTTATTATTATTATTATAATTGTTATTTTTTTTGCACTTTCCATTGAGCGGACCTGTCCTGACCTACATTTCACTACTGATTATACCCTGTATGATTGTGTATGTGACAAATAATAAAGAACCTTGAACCTTGAACCTTACAATGTATTGTTGTCTATTGCTACAAATATACATGTGCTGCTTATGACTGCTTTTGTGCTCCAGGGACACATTTAATTTTGGCTAGAGTACTTGTTTTTGGCTCAAGCACAGTGTTTTATTTTACTCGTACTTTTCACCGAATAACTACTTTAACTTTTGAGTTTTTTTAACCCTTATGAATAGTGCATAAGACCATGAAGTTGTATTAGGAAATGAAAGAGGGTCAGTGGTGGTAAACGAGGCAGTTTTCACTTGAGCTCTTTGATTAGATCGATGTTTCGTTACTCACTTCTCTCTCAGCATCTGCAGTTCTCGTTTCATATCAGCATCTTCAAACTCCAAGTCGTTATCACTGCTGGCGTAAGCGGAGTGGGCGTGGCCGCTAACAGAGGGGGTGTGTCCGTTCACCTGAGGACAAGAGGGTGGGTCAGAGCTCTGGACGCTGCTGCTGTGGCCCGAGTGCGGGAGGAACGCCACAGCCCGCTTCATGAAGTCCCTGCTGCCTGACTCTGATGGGTCAGGAGCCAGAGACGAGGGCTTAATGATCTGATCCTCCTCTCCGGTGTCCAAGGACAAGCCCTGCGCCGTCCCGTCCGCTGACAGAGAGCTCTGAGTGCAAGGCATTGTGGGTTTGGCCTCTGAAAAGGAAGTAGTTGTGTCCTGAAAAAAACAAATGTAAATGACAATGTCAGACAAAAAACGAAATGTATGCAAATACCTCAAAATAAACCACTAAATATAGATTAAATAAAACATTTTAACTAATGGATTGTGTTTAGAATGTAATACTGTACAGAATGTGAAACAGTAACATTTCAGAAAGTATTGCGCTACATTGCTGTCACATGACTTTATCATGTTACATTTTCAATCCAGTGAGTGATATCCTATTAATTGACTTGTTGCATTTACTATACAATAAACTTCTGACAGTCTGATCAAATAATGAGTAAAGAAAAGGAGATGTTGAATCGTGACTGCCATTACTCAAGGTCAAGTCTAGACTAAACATTTTGACATAAATATATGTAATATGGATGCACCGAATGTTTGGCAAATAAGTGAAAATACTGACACTTTTATTAATTTTTACAAGGCATGCATGTGACAATGCGATACACGTGACAAACATCTTAATTCATTTTAAATTGTTAAATTGTGTTGTGTTTGTATAATGTCTGCTAGAATGTTTCATGTGTTAAATAAATATTTTTAAATGGTTGTTTTGTCATTGAAAACCAAGACAAAACAGTAAAAAGCAATTTTTTTCTATTTAACATACAATGGTGAAATAAATCGGCAAAATACCCAGGTGAAAAAAATGTGTTCAGTTTCAGCTGCGGCCAAGAATTTTAATTTCGGTGCGTCTCTATTATGTAGGTTATATTGGTGTTACTGTGTTATAGATCTTGCGCAAACAGTATGAGTAGCATGCCAGAATGTCATTTCAGATTTACTCTGCGCTTCAGACAAACCTGATATAAGTCAGGAGGAGCTGAGTAACGCTTGCTTTGTGACTTTGATGTGGATCGGTGTCTGTTCTCGATTACAGGAACAGCTGCAGATTCAAGATCAATCCCATGATCTCCACCATCGTGAGAAGACACATCTGAATCTGTCGGCACGATCTACAGCGTACAAACACAGAACGCTGTCAAACTGTGACCAGTCATATCAAAGAAGTATATACAGTGCTCAGCGTAAATGAGTACACCCCCTTTGAAAAGTAAAATTTTAAACAATATCTCAATGAACACAAAAACCATTTCCAAAATGTTGACAAGACTAAGTTTAATATAACATCTGTCTAACTTATAACATGAAAGTAAGGTTAATAATATAACTTAGATTACACATTTTTCAGTTTTACTCAAATTAGGGTGATGCAAAAATGAGTACACCCCACAACAAAAACTACTAAATCTACTTTCTACAAAGCAAAACTACTTTGTATGGCCTCCATGATTTTTAATGACAGCACCAAGTCTTCTAGGCATGGAATGAACAAGTTGGCGACATTTTGCCAGATCTATCTTTTTCCATTCTTCAAGAATGACCTCTTTTAGAGATTGGATGCTGGATGGAGAGTGATGCTCAACTTGTCTCTTCAGAATTCCCCATAGGTGTTCGATTGGATTCAGATCAGGAGACATACTTGGCCACTGAATCACTTTCACCCTGTTCTTCTTCAGAAATCCAACAGTGGCCTTAGATGTGTTTAGGATTCATTGTCATGTTGGAAAAGTGCACGACGACCAAGGGCACGGATTGATGATAGCATCTTCTCTTTCAGTATAGAGCAGTACATTTGTGAATTCATGATGCCATCAATGAAATGCAGCTCCCCAGCAGCACTCATGCAGCCCCACATAAGGACACTGCCACCATGTTTCACTGTAGGCACCATGCATTTTCTTTGTATTCCTCACCTTTGCGACGCCATACAGTTTTGAAGCCATCAGTTCCAAAAACATTTATCTTGGTCTCATCACTCCAGAGTATAGAGTCCCAGTAGTCTTCATCTTTGTCAGCATGGGCCCTGGCATCTCTAGGTGGACTTTTTTTGCCTGGGCTTTAGGAGGGGCTTCTTTCGTGGACGGCACCCATGCATGCCATTCCTCTGCAGTGTACGCCGTATTGTGTCACAGGAAATAGTCCCCCCAGTTTGGCTTTCTACTTCTTTAGATAACTGCAGTGAACTTGCATGTCGATTTTCTTCAACCCTTCTCATCAGAACACGTTCCTGACGAGGTGTTAACCTCTGTGGATGACCTGGATGTCTCTGTGAGATGGTTGCAGTTCAATCTTTTTTAAATGTTTGTACCACTTTTGCTACAGTATTCTGACTGATAAGTAAAGCTTTTCTGATCTTCTTGTAGCCTTCACCTTTCTTGTGTAAAGAAATTATTTTCTTTCTCAGGTCTTGTGACATTTTTCTTCCATGTGGTGCCATTGCTGACAGCATGAAATGGGAAGGGGTTTTCTTTAAATAACACCCTTTTATAGTCAACTGTCACCTGTGTAATTGAATAATTAGACTCACCTGTGGTTGAATTCTTGTTAAATTAGACATTTGTAGTCTAAAATGTAGCTTTGCTCCAGAGACTTTCAGTGGGGTGAACTCATTTTTGCATTACCCTAATTTTAGTAAAACTGAAAATGTTGTTCTCTAAGTTATATTATTAACCTTACTTTCATGTTATAAGTTAAACAGATGTTATATAAAACTTAGTCTTGTCAACATTTTGGAAAATGTTTTTGTGTTCATTGAGATATTGTTTAAAATGTTACTTTTCAAAGGGGGTGTACTCATTTTTCGCTGAGCACTGTATATGTATAAATATATATAACTCGTAAAAAAACAAAATCACTCATAACCTGGAAGTGGCTCTTGGATGTGGGTGTAGCAGAAGTGGCCCCGGAATCATTTCTGGCCAGAAATCTTTTGAAGGCTGATCGATATTTGGGGAAAAAAGAAAGAAAAGTACAACAATAATAGTTGTCAATTGTGATAATGTCTTGTAGTCTGCAGTCCCTGCTAAAATAAACAATAGAAGCCCAATAGAAACCATCACATAATTCCAATGGTTTCCATTAAAATACCATTATAAACCATTAGCTTTTTCCAGTAAAACCATTACAAATTTCCATTTTGTAGTGTGTTTTGGGCATTTTTCCAATAGGATTTAACATTCCACCAATATAATCCTTCACATACCAGTAGACACCATTCTAGATTCCATTAAAATCAATACTATTCCCATTATAACCATTAAATCCATCTACAGCTCAACCTGGCAAAGACTGAGCTTCTTGTCTTTCCTGCAACTCCAACGCTACAGCATGATTTCACGATTCAGTTAGGTTCATCAACAATTACCCAATCAGCTTCGGTCAGAAATCTTGGTGTAATCTTCGATGACCAGCTGACCTTCAAAGAGCACATTGCAAAGACTGCTCGATCTTGCAGGTTTGCACTACACAACATCAGAAAGATCAGGCCCTTTCTGAAAGAGCATGCTGTACAACTTCTTGTCCAGGCCCTTGTCATTTCTAGACTGGACTACTGCAATGCTCTTCTAGCTGGACTTCCATCAAACACAATCAAACCTCTACAAATGATTCAGAATGCAGCGGCACGACTGGTCTTCAACGAGCCCAAAAGAGCCCATGTTACACCTCTCTTTGTGTCCTTGCACTGGCTACCAGTTGCAGCTCACATCCAGTTCAAGATACTGATGCTTGCATATAGAACCACCACAGGCTCAGCACCCACCTACTTCCACTCACTATTACGATTTTACATCCTCCAGAAGTCTGAGATCTGCTAGTGAGCGACGCCTCGTGGTACCATCACAGAGGCTCAAAATCACTCTCCAGAACATTCTCTTTCACCGTTCCTGGCGGTGGAATGATCTTCCCACCCCATCCGAATGCTGGATCCTCAATTTTCAAGCAACAACTGAAAAGTCATCTCTTTCAACTCTACTTGACTACTTAAAAAAAAAAAAAATCTTTAACTTTTTCAAAATCTTCATCTTTCTCTTTATCTTTCTCTCCTTCCCTTGCTAGCATGTACTTATTTGAACAATGCCTGAGACTTGGTGTTATCGGCACTTCCTCTGTATGTTTGCCTCTTCAAGATTAATTGCTCTGTATACTCCCCAATTGTAAGTCGCTTTGGATAAAAGCGTCTGCTAAAGGACTAAATGTAAATGTAAATTTTCTATTGTGCTTTAGGCAGGGGTAAGTCTACATATCTAAAATCTAGAGCCGTTTTTACACAGTTTTTATAACCATTCGCCCCGACATGGGGAAGAGCAGCTGAGATTAACACACATACACACACACACACACACACACACACACACACACACACACACAGTTTGACTTACGGTCGACAGCAGAATCACTCAAGGTCCCGAGACTGTCGGACCTCTCTGGAATCTGCGGTTCCAAAAAAACAGAAAGGAAAAAAAAACACAGTATAAGAAAATTATTTTTCCTACAGAATTAACATTGACAAACGCTCTTCAGAAAATAACAGGTCTGCTGGTAACCAGTTGAGAGCTGTACAGTTTACTTGGCCATTTCTACTCTTCTGGTGCTTGTAAACAGGACAATACTTACACAATACTTATCCGGCTTTCAACCATCAATTGTTTACTACAGAAAATCAAGGGTACTTATATTAATTTACTTGTATTCACGGAAAAACATGGTTGATGTGCAAATCTTCTCACATTTCTCCTGTTTTATGCAGACTGCATTGGCTACCTGTTATTTTCCATTTTCAATACAAAATACAAAGCTCTCCATGTCTCGCCCCTCAATACACTATATTGCCAAAAGTATTGGCACCACCTTCTAATGAAAGGTTTGACTACTTTAGTAATTTCCATGAGTGCACATCTTAATGTTTAAGCATATAATGTTATTCTAGGGAATCTAATTTTATAGCAACAGTTTGGACACGACTTTTTTCTATTCTAACATGACAGTGTCTCTGTGTATAAGACAAGGATCAAAGAGAAAAAAATACACAATATTTAAAAAGATGTGTTGTGTTTCTAAGTTTTTGAGACTTTTAAAAATGCATTACCAAAAAAAACAGATTTAACAAAACAACCTCCCTTACAAAAATGAACCATGGTTTTATTGTAGAAAAAGTGTAGTAACCATGTTTTTTGTTATATTGATTCCCATTTGTATAACCACAGATAAAGCATTCATTCTTCAGATCAATCTCATATTCACAATAAAACATGAATCTAAATGTCCGAAAGGCTCGTACTATCCTTTCATCTGTTAAGGGTGATTCCTGATAACAGTGCATTTGTTGGCTACATACAAGCTTTTTGAAAGAAAAATAAACTTTTTGTTCAAAACTGCGCTTTAGTATCTTTCGGTTTAAAAGTCTTTACTGTTGACTTGTAAAACATTCTCTTGTCGCCATCTAATGGTGGAACAATGTAATTAAAATTAGCATCACGAACACACACACACACACACACACACACAGTTTAATAATATTAAATACTACTATTACTTATTGAATAATTAATAAACAACAACAACCATCATTAAAAACTGCTTGGCAATCCAGTCAAAACTACAAAGGCAGCTCTGATATACAGCATTGAAGTTACATAAACATGGTGAGATTTTATCAAAACTATTTGCTCTGGAACAAATAACACATTAATGAGACCAAAGACTGACCATTAGATTTGCCCAAAATGAAATATTTATCATGTTAACCTCTATAGAGACACCAGAACCAATGGCACATGCAAGAAGCTCTGACCAAGGTGAGGCGCTCTCTCTGCGGGTTTATGAGTTCTGTTATCACTCTAATATCACCCTCTTATCAGCCAATCAGATTCAAGGATCAGAAAGAACTGTTGTATAATACAGTAGAACTACATATATATACAGTAGTCAACATTTGAAGCGGATCAAAAAGTTAATTAAAGTTGTCCATATGACAAAAACTGGTAGTGTTTTGGTTTTAGGACAACTTTGATGAAAGGTTTTGATTCAGTTCAAATGTTGACTACTATATGTATGTATGTATGTATGTATACAGTGCCCCCTGGACATCATATTCACTTGGTCCCCCATGTTCCGGGAGGGGGGGGGGGTTATAGTGTGACACTTGCATATCATTGCTCTTTTGTTGATTTTGATTGACTCTATTTTTCTCATTTGTAATTCGCTTTGGATAAAAGTGTCTCCTAAATGACTAAATGTAAATGTGAATGAATACGATGAGGATTTACTTTACCAGTTTTTCTGCTTTTCTCACAGCACCGTCACTGCCCTGGCTGTCGGATAGCGGAGGTGATCCGGGCGGCTCGGAGGCAGAGCTTGTGGTTTGCGAGGGGTGGTACTCTTGGTACAAAAGGTTTCGCAGTTTTTCATCCAGAGTCTTTATCGTTCTGTCCACGAACTCCAGCCTAGGCGGCCCTTCCCCATCCGATTCACCTGGCTGCAGGGTCGGGGCATTCTGGGGCTGATGGGTGGGGCTTTGGGGTTGATTGGTGGAGCTCTGAGGCTGGTGGGTGGGGCTTTGAGGCTGTGATTGGCCGCTGCTGACCGAAGCCTGTGGAGTGGGCGTGGCAAAGGGCTGAAGCAGTACTACGGGCGGAGCCTGAGTTTGGGGTGGCTCGGCCCCAGGGCTGCTGCTGTGAGCGACCGACTCCTGAGTGGCCTCCACTGCTTTCTGAGCAGAGACGTCCAGCGAAACAGGAGGCATGATGGGGCAGCATGGGATTTCAGAAACCACAGTTACGCAGGCAGCCTGTGGGCCCTCAACCGATGTAGCAACCTCAGAGAGGACGACTGTGATGGCTGTTTCTGCAGAGGTTTGGTTCTGGCTGTGTTCACATCTTGTGTTTGAGATGTAGAGGAGCTCTCTGGGTCTGGAGAGACACAAGAAATAGTGTTAGATGATCATTTGTAAGCATGTTTAGTAGGGATGTAATGATATTATCAACATCTTGGTATCACGATATCAAAACTGTCTCGATATTATCGTGGTCACATGACGATATAAAATGATAGGACTTCCGGGCAAAAAGTGTAATTTTCCAAATATATTTAAACTTCTTATTCTAACATTAAAGGTCTTTAAGGTGGTGTTTTGGGCCATTGTGCTTTGGCACAGTATCTGTCAAACAAACTAAAAGTGAAAGTACAATATGGCTTAATCACTTCATCGAGTCTGTTTTCGCTGCATGTTTCAAAGTAAAGCGAACACTTCGTTCAGACGATCAGCTCGTGATCCGATGTTTTTCACGTCTCAGAACAGCTTCGTTCACAGTGAATGAATGCATTGAACTTCGTTTATTGCACTGATGTGAGTTTAGCACGCGTTTGGGAATGCAACAGCCACCAGTTTACAGTCACTTTATTAGAATAATTCCCAATATTTTAATGGGCAAATGATTACAGCATTTCACTATTTGTAGTGAGACATGCTTTTGTAAGCCTGTAAGCTGGAGATTTCCGCCAAAATGAAAGCTGTCTAAAATAAAACGTAGTATGAATTACTGACAGTCCAAATTCAAAATAGAATGTAGTGTAGAAATTAGGACAGAAGTACTGTAATTTTCCTACTGTTATGTAAAGCAAAAATAATATAATGAATAATGAAATTGCCTATGAAATATTTATTTAAATTTATTGTACAGTGCAATTGTTTGACAATATATACGTCTTCTTAGGAACATGGGTTGAAGCTCTTAATTTTGAACTCTCAAAGTGCATTAAATAGAATTTCACTTTAAAATGTACAAAATTTAAATTTAAATTTTTTTAATATTGCAATAAATATTGTATAATGGACTTCATATCGTGATATTATCGTATCGTGAGATTTTGATATCGTTAAATCCCTAATATTTTAAAGCATTAGTTGATGTGTGCTGAATTACTCATGACCTCTTCTCCGTCAGGTGCGGCCATCTCGCCACAGGACAGATGATGAACCAAGCGCTTTCGGTGTGAAGCACTGCAAGTCAAGACAGACTGTGAGTTAATGCTCACTCTACAGCAGTTACAGTGAGATGTGTTGGACATGGCGTGCCAGAGTCTTACCGTTCTGTTTATAGACGAGCTGGTTTATAGACTGCATACACTCATGTTTTGACTCCTGAGTAGAGAAGACAAGCTCAGTTTGTTTGGTGATGCTAGAGGCACAGAAATTACACACTTCATCTTTAAACAGTAGGGTACAACAGGGCTAAAGACACAGCACGGTTTGATTTCATTTTCCTCTTAACCACTAGATGGTACAAAACTCACTGCAGAACTTTGCTAAACATTCATGATAAGCATGGAAATGTGGCTTATTCTTGACACGATCACAGCCAGCAACACTAAGTTGATTCTGCGTTTTAAAGGGGACATCAGATGCCCATTTTCCACAAGTTGGTGTGATTCTTTAGGGTCTTAATGAAAGTCTTCTATTAAGTCGAACACACCTCTTATAGTCTTAGTGGAGGGTTCATGCTCAGAGTCATGATTTTAGCCCCGCCCCGCCCCGGTTTCAGCAATTTATAATGTTTCTAAAATTTCTATCAAATTTCTAACATTTATAATGTCTTTAGAAATAATTCTCAAAATTGACTTTGCTGCTGGTTTTCAGTTTTGTTCAAGGTGATTAAATCAACAGTTTTTTAATAACTGAAGAATATGTAAAAGTATTATATTGGGGAAAAGGCATTCCCCTTCAGGAACTCGAGCTGCGTTGAACGCTATGGGGAAACGCCATCAGCACTATCCAGCTCTGAATCATATGTGTAATCAGTACAAACGATGGGCAAGACGTCATGGGGCGGGTGACGTAATGACCAGGAGGCTTAAAAGCACGTGGGGTGCAACCGGCGTTAGCTTTTTGTCAATCTATGTTCTGTCAGTCTTATTTACTGTTGTTTGTCATGTTACAAGTCCAGCAACATAGAAAGCTAAACTCGTATGTCTAAGCTGAGGCAAAGACAAAGGAACATAAGGGCGAAAGCAGATCACGTTACAGATTGTGTGTTCCTCTCTGCCCACACTGCAAAGAGTTAAAGTGGCTGTGCTCGTGGGAATCGCAGATGGATCACATGGAGGGAATGAAAACGGGCGAGCCCCAATCTTCTTCATTCCCATCAGATCCAGGGCCCGCTCTCTGAGATCGGAAGCCCGCCTCGCGGTTCTTCCCCCCAGAGAAATGGCTCGACGCTCCGCCTGTCCTTTTCCGAGGAGGGGGACAGGGAGGATGTCGATGAGTTTTCACAAAACTTATGTTTGCACAAGCATGTTGTGAATAAATATAAAACAAAATAAAGTTATAGAGAGAAACATATCTGGGGAGCGGAGCTCGCAAAACACTCAGCTATCTCGAGAAAGAAAGGAGGGGCTGATCGTGTTTTCCTGCTGCAATTCATTGCGCTCCCGCCGGGCACGCTCAGAGGAGTGTGTCCGTGCCTAGGATCTTGCGGTCCGGTCCCACTACTGCTAAGGCACTGCGGCGATTGAGATCACAGGGATCACACATGGATCTGGCTGACGGGTTGGAGATGGCTCGCCCTATTTCCACCTGCATTCCCCAGATCTAGCGCTCTCTCTGGGCAGAAGCCTGCACTGCAGATCTTTCCCCTTGAGTGAGAGTGCGCTAATCTGCAGCAGTTTTCTATCCAAGGGAATTTATATTGTTTTTATTCCGAGTGGCTCGCGTGTTGCCGAGGCAACGCGTGCATTAAGGTCATTCTCAGTTCATTATATGAATATTTCACATCAGACCGTGTTTACCTGTCTGGGTGTTTCACTGCATTTGATTTTGAAGAAATGAATTATGCATTTCATCTGACTGTGAAAGCTATATATATATATTATGTAGAGAAAGAGTGTGTTTCTCCAGTACAGAGAACCTCTTATCTGGGCGTGGTGTGGGATCCGACCACGATGCGGGCACGTATGTCCCCTGCTCGGATCAATTCATTCCTCACATCAGTCAAGAGAGTAAGAGTAGGCCGGTCACTCACTGTCAAGCAGTTTCAAAAACTGCTGGGTCTGATGTCAGCTGCGTCCAACGTGATACCTTTTGGTCTGCTGTACATGAGACCCATACAGTGGTGGCTCAAAACCAAGGGGTTCTTCCCGAGAAGAAAACCCACTTCGCATGATCAAGGTCACGCGGCGATGCCTACGTGCCTTAGACATGTGGAGGAAACCCTTGGTTTTTGTCTCAAGGCCTGGTGCTGGGAGGTCCTTGTCGTCGCGTAACGCTGGCGATGGATGCATCCCTCACCGGTTGGGGAGCGGTCATGAGTGGCCACCATGCCCGCAGTCTACCAGACCTAAGAGATCGCCATGTGTGGGGCGATACCTAGTGTACGGAGCGTAGCAGTCCTCCTCTTGATCCAGAGAGTCGTCATGTTGAGGCCTCGGCTCTAAGAGCTTGACCTTTCGGTGAGTGTCGTCAGGCCTCCTCTCACTCAGAGAGTTTTAGAGGCCTCCGCTCGCCAGAGCTCCGCCTGGACAGCATCTGTGAGTGGTAGGCTCTAAGTGAGTCTCCAAGACACATCCTGTCGAGGCAGGGGCTGAGGCCTGGGGAATGGATGCTTCACCCTCAGGGGTGAAGCATATATGGAGAGTTCTGGCCAGGAGGTGGATCCGTTGCGACTCGTCAGATATCGCACTGTCCCCTCTGGTTATCTCTGACTCATCCAGCTCTGCTGGGACTGGATGCTATGGAACAGACTTGGCCGAGGCTTCGTCTGTACACCTTTCCCCGATCACTTAAGAAGATGAGGAAACTGTACGCCCTGAAGTTGAGACTCAGGGTGCGGTGACCGCCAGCTTGATCCAGTTAACTGCCCATTTGGTACAGTGCTGGAGTTCTTGCAGGCCCGTTTCTCCACAGGGTTAGCCCACTCCACCCTGAAGGTTTACGTGGCGGCTATAGCGGCCTACCACGCCCCTCTTGGTGGCCTTTCAGTAGGCAAAACCCTCTAGTTACACGTTTCCTCCGGCGTTGAGGCCAGACAAGCTTATGCTAAGTGGTGGATCAGGATGCAATCCTATAACCTCGAGTCCTCTGATCTCCCCTCGCCTTTGGGAGTCAAGGCTCACTCATCTCAAGGTATGGCGTCCTCCAAGGAATGCTACAGTGTGGTCTACGCCCCTCACTTTCGTCAGGTTCTTGACAAAGATTTGCGAGCCACTCCTGGCTCTTCTTTTCTCTTGCCATAGCTGTGCTCTTCCACACTAAGCAGGGATTTGCAAGTCTGGCGGCGTGGACATCTCGTTCCCCATAGCGTTCGACGCAGCTCGAGTTCCCGAAGGAGAACGTCTCAGGTTACGTATGTAACCATGTTTCCCCGAGGGAACGAGACGCTGCGTCGCAGGGCCATACTTCCGGCATCCCTTCTAGAGCTATGCTTCATTCTTAGAAGCTAACGTCGGTTGCACCCCACGTGCTTTTAAGCCTCCTGGTTATTACGTCACCTGCCCATGATGTCTTGCCCATCGTTTGTACTGATTACACATATGATTCAGAGCTGTGTATCACTGATGGCGTTCCCCCATAGCGTTCGACGCGTCTTGTTCCCTCGGGGAGCCATGGTTACATACGTAACCTGGGACGTTCCTGCTGTTGGGGCTAAATTAAAGTATTATAACCACCTCATGCATTTATGTGATTTTTTTTTTTTAAACACCACTTATGGTTTATTTTCCCACAAAATGTGCTGGCTGTAGAGGAAAGCACATTTCCTTAACTTGTGACTTCGGCTTCACTGTATCATGTGTGTCCATACTTAAGAACACGATAGCTGGTACATCTAAAGCATGTCTGTATGAAGCAAGCACTGGGCCTGACCTGCGGGCTGGAGTCTGCTGTGACGGGCATCTGGCGGAGCGGTGATTTCTGGACAGAGGCCTTCTCACCATCAGCATCCTCATTCAGAATGTCCTCAGCTTTCTCCATGATTTCCTTCAGCTGCTCGATGAACATCTCCCTCTCCAGCAACAGAATAAACTCATTCTCAACCTGGAGGAATATCAACAAGAACCAGCACTTTGAGCCCACTCATCTGTCCCAGTTATCTATCCAGGACAAGCAGATACAGTAGCCCATCTACCAATTAAGATGTGTATGAGGAACACTGTCTGAATATGAATAACATTCACATGTCAATAAAGCATTAATGCAGTGGTTCTCAAAAAAAATGGTTGTGTTCTGACAGGCTCACTGGTATTTGCTACATACAAATAATGCAAACAACCACACAATTGTAGATTTGTGACCCTGGAGCACAAAAGTCTTAAGTCGCTGGTGTATATTTATAGCAATAGCCAACAATACATTGTATGGGTCAAAATTATACATTTTTATTTTATGCCAAAAATCATTAGGATATTAAGATCATGTTACATGGAGATATTTAGTAAACTTCCTACCATAAATATATCAAAACTTATTTTTTGATTATTAATATGCATGCATTTGAACAATCAAATATTGTGCAATCATAACAAACCATACATCAATGCAAATATTATTTATTCAGCTGTCAGATGATGCATTTATCTCAATTTCCAAAAATTACCCTTATGACTGGTTTTGTGCCCATGGTCACATATGATTATAATAAATTAAATAATCAGATGTTTTTGCATTTTGAAAAATTAGAAAAATGTTGGCTCATTCCTACTCCAAACCCTACACATTTACATTAAGAAAAATAGCTTCCATAAACTTTAGTACAGGAGTCTCAAGGGAGTCTGCAAGAAGAAGAGACGGGCATATGGGGAAGGAAAGAGAAAGTCTCACCAAAAGACTCAACAACATGTTCTCAACAAAAAGAACATCTCACCATATATGTGGCAATCTCCTCTGGAGCATCTCCATCAAGGTCAAATTTAAACGTCACCATTTTATGGTTATGAGTCTCCAGCTGACACTCCACCATCTTGTCTCCTGTGTCACACACCTGTTACAAAGAATACAACAACAGGAACTTAAAAAAATAAATCGTAATGCCCAATCTAGCTGTAACGGGGCCGACAAGACGAGGGGCGTGCGGATCCACGTGCAAGCTTTTATTAAGTGGCATGGTCAAAAACACAGGCAGGGTCGAACAACTGGCAAACAGGTATATAGAGGACAAGGCAGAAGAGTACTCAGGTAAACGGGCGTGGTCTGTGATCGGCGAACAATATCCAGAGGGCAAGGCAGAGAGAAATCCAGGTAACAAGCAGAAGGTCTGGAACCAGACAGCAAGGCAACACAAAAAGACTAGACTAACTAAAACTAGAAACGGAAACTAGGAAAGGCTCTGTAAAGCAGCTAACACTTGGAGAGTGAAAAACACAGAACAATACAGGAGATTAAACACAAAAACAAAACACGGAAAGGTTTGGTTGTAGCTAACATTTGGAGAATGCTATACGCTAAATAATACTCAGCAAAGACAGAGAGGAAGTCCAAGGCTTAAGAGACTTGAGGCTTGAGGCTGTGTGTACTTAGTGCAATGAATTATGGGAAATGTAGTACAGGGTAATATGTAAAGGTGTGTGGTGTGAGAGTCAATGTGGTGAGCGAGTGACCTCTGGTAGTGAGTGGGTGTAAGACCACGAACCGGATTCGTGACAGAGCCCCCCCCAAGGAGTGGCTTCCAGGCGCTCCAAACACAGAACAATCCAGGAGGGCGGTGGAGCGGAGGTGGAACTGGGGGAGGGACGGAGGGCCAGGTCCATGTGGACTGTAGAAAACTACAGACCTATCTCTCTCCTTCCATTCATTGCCAAAACACTCGAACGAGTTGTCTTTAACCAGGTCTCATTGTTTCTTTCACAGAACAACAAACTGGACACTAAACAGTCAGGTTTCAGGAGTGGCCATTCAACTGAGACTGCGCTACTATCGGTCACTGAAGCCCTGCGAATTGCAAAAAGCCAATTCAAATCATCAGTCCTCATTCTGCTGGATCTCTCTGCCGCTTTTGACACTGTCAATCATCAGATCCTCCTTTCCACCCTCTCATCACTGGATATCACTGGATTCCACCGCTGGTTTGAATCCTATCTCACTGGTCGGTCTTTCAGGGTGGCCTGGGGAGGAGGTATCAAAGCACATAAATTGGTCACTGGGGTTCCCCAGGGATGGGTTCTTGAACCCCTCCTCTTCTCCACATACACTACATCACTGGCTCCCATCATACAGGCACATGGCTTCTCCTACCACTTCTATGCTGATGACACACAGCTCTATCTCTCATTTCGACCAGATGATCCAACGGTAGCTGCGGATCTCAGGCTGCCTGGCGGACATCTCGGCATGGATGAAAGAAAACCATCTACAGCTCAACCTGGCAAGACTGAGCTTCTTGTCTTCCTGCAACTCCAACTCTACAGCATGATTTCACGATTCAGTTGGGTTCGTCAACAATTACCCCATCAGCTTGGTCAGAAATCTTGGTGTAATCTTGATCTTCGCATCCAGTTCAAGACACTGATGCTTGCATATAGAACAACCACAGGCTCAGCACTCACCTACTTCCACTCACTATTACGAACTTACATCCCCTCCAGAAGCCTGAGATCTGCTAGTGGCGGCGCCTCGTGGTACCATCACAGAGGCTCAAAATCACTCTCAGAACATTCTCTTTCACCGTTTCTGGCGGTGGAATGATCTTCCCACCCCATCCGAATGCTGGATCCCTGTCAATTTTCAAGCAACAACTGAAAACTCATCTCTTTCAACTCTACTTGACTACATAAAAAAAAAAAAAAAAATATTGAACTTTCACTTTTTCAAAATCTTCATCTTTCTCTTTATCTTTCTCTCCTTCCCTTGCTAGCTTGTACTTATTTGAACAATGCCTGAGACTTGGTGTTATTGGCACTTCCTCTGTATGTTTGCCTCTTCAAGATTAATCGTTTTCTGTACTCCCCAATTGTAAGTCGCTTTGGATAAAAGCGTCTGCTAAATGACTAAATGTAAATGTAAATGTAAATGTGGAAGTGATAGGGACCAAGGCAAAGCCAGCAGAGCAGAGTACCAAGGTGGAGCAGACAGAATCAGAGCCCACCTGGGCGAAGCAGACTGGACCGGAGCCCACCAGGGCAGAACAGACGGGACCGGGGCCCACCGGGTCGGAACAGAACAGACCAGGGCCCACCGGGTCGGAACAGACGGGACCGGAGCCCACCGGGGCACAGCAGGCGGGACCGGAGACCACCAAGGCGGAGCAGACGAGACAGGAGCCCACCAGGGCGGAGTAGACGAGACAGGAGCCCACCAGGGCGGAGTAGATGAGACAGGAGCCCACCAGGGCAGAGCAGACGAGACAGGAGGCCACCAAGGCGGAGCAGACGAGACAGGAGCCCACCAGGGTGGAACAGATGGAACTAGAGCCCCCCAGGGCTGAGCAGACGAGACAGGAGCCCACCAGGGCGGAGTAGAAGAGACAGGAGCCCACCAGGGCAGAACAGATGAGACAGGAGCCCACCAGGGTGGAGCAGATGGGGCAGAAGACCTACACGGCGGAGCAGGAGCCCACCAGTGCAGAGCTGACGGAGCAGGCGCCCTCCAGGGCAGGCAGAGATCCATGGCAGAAGACTGGGACCTAGGAGAAACTGAGACACAAGAGACAGAGAGAGCATATATTCAGGCAGGGAATTCAGGCGGCCATGGTAGATCCGGGGACTCGGGCGGCCCTGGCAGATCTGGGGATTTGGTGGGCCGGTAGGCAGGTAGCCCCCCCCCCAAATAAATTTATTGGGGAAATCCACAACCTCGGGGAATGCTCCGGAGGCGCGGACACTTGGGGGCGTTCTGGAGGCGCGGACGCCAGGGAGTGCTCTGGAAGCACCGGGTCTCGGGGGCGCTCGGGTGGCGCTGACTCCCGGGGGCGCTCTGGAGAGCTGGACGGAACCAGCGAGGATGAAGGTGAGCTGGGCGGGGCCAGCGGAGACGAAGGTGAGCTAGGCGGGGCCAGCGGAGACGAAAGTGAGCTGGACGGGACCAGCAGAGACGAAGGAGAGCTGGACAGGACCAACTCTAGGGGGCGCTCTGGAGAGCTGGACGGAACCAGCAGGGGCACTGGAGAGAACTCTGTGAGTTCCTGGAACGGAGCGGGCTCTGGTGCGGACTCTGTGAGCTCCTGGGACGTAGCGGGCTCTGGAGCGGACTCTGTGAGCTCCTGGGACGGAGCGGGCTCTGGAGCGGACTCTGTGAGCTCCTGGGGCGGAGCGGCCTCTGGAGCGGACTCTGTGAGCTCCTGGGACGGAGTGGCCTCTGTGAGCTCAGCTGAGACGTGAAGAGACTCTGGAGGGTCAGCAGTGATGTGAAGAGACTCTGGAAGGTCAGCGGAGACATGACTTGACTCGTAAAGATTTACCATGACTGGGCTTGAGTCTGGATGATTAGTTGTGACGTGGTGTGACTCTGGATGACCAGCTGAGACGTGGTGCAACTTCCATTTTGTGAGTGCGTTCTGGTGCGTCCGCCATCTCAGTCACAGACGCTGTGTCGCGTTCTTCTTCCGCGACACCCACAGTAAATTAAGAGCCAGCAACCATCAAAGCGTAGTCCATGAAATCCTTTAAACTAACATTGAACTTTCCTTCTGGTAACCATGACTTTATGGGCTCACTTAGTCCGAAATGAAAAATGTATTTTAAAAATACCTCATCAAAAGGTACCTTGTCAGCTAACACAAAAAATTGAGTGGCGTACTCCTCGATGGATAGGCTGTCTTGACAGCTGGTTGAATGGGTCCGTACCTGACCAGGGTTCGTTAGAAAAGCCGCTGGATCCTTATGTGACTGAGTATTCTGTAACAGGGGCCGACAAGACGAGAGGTGTGCAGATCCACGAGCAAGCTATTATTAGGAGATCAGGAGATTAAACACAAAAACAAAACACTGAAAGGCTTGGTTGTAGCTAACACTAGGAGAATGCTATACGCTAAACAATACTCAGCAAAGACAGAGAGGAAGTCCAAGGCTTAAGTACGGTGTGTGATTGTGATGATAATTCTCAGGTGTGAGCGTGTGATTGAGACAGCTGTGTGTACTTAAATTTAGTACAGGGTAATATGTAACGGTGTGTATGGTGTGAGAGTCAATGTGGTGAGCGAGTGACCTCTGGTGGTGAGTGGGCGTAAGATCACGAACCGGATTCGTGACAGAAATGTGTAACGTGTGTGTGGTGTGAGAGTCAATGTGGTGGCGAGTGACCTCTGGTGGTGAGTGGGCGTAAGATCACGAACCGGATTCGTGACACCAGTACTCATGTTTGAGCCTTGACCCGTGAAACACCCGTGAAGCTTCAAAAATCATTTTATTTTTGACAGCTAGCATCTAAACATCACATTTGGACATTCTTCATCTGTTTGGCTGTGAGCTCCAGACTCACTTTGATCATGGAGAGCTTGGGTCTGTTGATCTTGTCTTGGCGGGAGTGCGTACGGGACGTTTTGCGATTGGGTTTCCGCACTCGTGATTCACTGCGAGCTCTGCCGGAGCCATCGTTCCCATCGCTCATCTCTTTACCAGATGTGGCATCTGGGTTCATGCTACAAAAGAGCAGAGATCCAATCACTGAGGTTTGTAACTCTGAATGCATGCAAGATGAAATGGAGAATACAGCACTAATCTATGAACAGAGAAACACACCTGTCACACGTGGACCCTGGCGCTGTCTGTTTATCAGGAACATGCTCCTAAAGTTCACAAAAGGCAATGAGTTCAACAGCAATGGTGCATGATTCTAACAGAGATTGCCATTTATGTGTTGCTAGGCTAAATATACATATTAAAATACACAGCACACAAAAGTTTGATAACAGTCTATAAAATTGGACTAAACCAATGCATGAATTACATTCATAATGATCTTTATCTCCTGCTGCACCCTATACAAATCTACGCATTACTGCCACTTTATGTTGAACAGAATATTACCTACATAACACAGCATCAAAACTGTTTATAGCCAGGGGCATAAATCACGGGGTGGTCAGGACCCCTCTATCTGAGGGTTGTCCTCCCTAAAAATATAATTACAAACCACTATGTGTATTTTAAATAATATAATATAATGGACATGTATTTAAAACAATTGCACAAGTAGTAAAACAATGCAAATGCAAAAAGCATTTTAAGTTTAGAAAAATTGTGATTGTTCTAATCAAACAATTGATTAAATTGCCCCCATTGCCTCACAGTGGTTTGGTCCATTGCCTGCTTTCCCCCTTTACCTCACCAACACACTCATTCACACATACACACACACACACACACACACACACACACACACACACACACACAAACACACACACACACACACACACACACACACACACACTGTAGATAAAAGATAATGGAAGAACAGCACACCTTTGGGGAGTTTGGTTACTTTCATGTACCATGTCATAAATACCAACCAACTAAAGTAACTCTCTGTCCGGATCTAAAGCCCCTCCCCCCTCCTCATACAGCTCAAATTGCGCGCTTTTCGTCAAAAGACAAAGGAGAGCCAGTCCACATGTGGTTCCTTTGTTGCCCCAAGACATTTATTCCTTGAATATTAAAACCATCTACACAAGAAACATATGGATATTAATGTTGTACTCTGCCTTTCATATGCTTGATGTGAATGTGAATTATTTAGGAAATGTGGAATGATTTTTAATCTGTGCCTTAAACTGTAGTATATGTACCATGGTATTCATAATACGGAGTGTTTAGTCTCTAAAAAAAGCTATCGTCATCCGTAAATAAGTGGTATAGATGACTGTTAAATTGTAGCATCGTAATGTATGATTACGACACATATAAAGGTCTGTAAGGATATCTTTCATGGGATGAATTAAATATCAAATGACGTAAGCATGGCCACGGAAACCGTGCGAGGCGGGGCTCCGTATTTCAAAGTATTTCAAACAGAGTCTCTATTTCTAACTGAACTGGTAAATCGATCTGAACGCAGTAACAAAGCATAGTCATTTGTTCGTGATCTTTCCTGTTGGTTTAAGTTTTAAAATAGCTAAGAGGGCTATTTTAACTTTCTGAGGTGATTCGTAAAACCCTTGTATGTATGGATGTGTGCATGTTTGTGTTTTTAATAGTTTAGATCATGTATGTTAGAATATTAGTATTGTAAATAAACCGTGTTTCATTTTATAAAGAATTGTCTCTGGGGATGTGATTTTCAAGTATTTCAACCTTATTGCCATAAAAGAAAACGTTACCTCGCACAAAAGTTGAGAAAGATTATTAATCTCGTTTTATTGTTCGTTGGCCACGAGGCAAGAGAAACGAAATGGATAAAGATATAACTTACTGATGTTAATGGTCGCTGGACGAGTCGTTAGCACGGTATGATCATAAGTTAAAGATTTAATATTACTTTAATCAAAGCAATATTGAATCTGTAATAAATTATTCCCTGGAGCGGAAACAATAGCTTCGTTTAATTATCTTACACACACACACACACACACACACACACACACACACACACACACACACACACACACACACACACACACACACACACACACACACACACACACACACACACACACACACACACAGAGACACAGATACACAGACACACACTCACACACACACTCACACAAAGACAGAGTCCGTCAGTAGTTGTAAGTCGACAGTCAATGCCATTTTATTCACTTTAAACATCGGATGAAGTGATTCTTTCTCTTTAATACAGATTATGCTGGATCATTAATAAACTAATCATAACAAAAATTATGATATCCAACATATTTTTCTATGAGCGATTATTAGGTTATAGCTGAGCTTTTTTATTACCGTAGCTTGTTGTATAGTAAGTCTAGCACAACAACTAACACAGCGATAATTGGCAGATCAGTGGGCTTGCTGCGGTTGAATATCTAAATAAGAGACGTCCTCAGTCCCAAACGAACCCTAAAATACTACGTGGAGGACAAAATCATTAAATAATTATAATATGACTGCGTGGTGAACCTATGAACCAAACTCATATGCTGTGTACACATATCTATAAGTACAATTTTGGCTGTATTATTTGCGTCCCCTTCAAAAATTGATCTTGAGAAATTATGATTATTGCACCCCCCTCCCCCTACTGTTAAATGAAATGTACACCCTTGTTTATAGCTGTAAAGACTGATGATGCAAAACAAATTAATTCAAATGTATTACAATTAGGGTTGGGAATCTAAAATCGATTCCGATTCCAGAATCGGATACCTAAGATCAGGAATCGGATACTTGTTGTCAAATTAAAATTTAGATTCCGCGTATCGATTCCTATGCGCTTTTTTTTCTTCATCTGTGAGGACAAGTTGTTACCTAGCAATCTGCCAGGACCTTGCTCGCTAATCTAAGCCTCCAAAGTTTGCCTGCATTTGCGATCAGAAGCCAAAAAAGCTAAGTATAATATCTGTGATAGCTAAACATGTTGCAAGAGAGGTGTCACCACCAACATGACATTAATTTAATAGATCGTTAAAGATCGCGAACATGACTCAAAAACTAACGTGATTCTATTCCTAAATTAAAATGATTTGTCTGTTTCATTCCTCAACCTGAGGTGTGCGATCACAATGTTGTGATCACTTGGTTCATCCGTGCTATGGCAAGCCGTTTTAGCCTAAAATATACTAAGTGTTACTCATCGTAATTGCATTTTTACTAGTAACAATTCAATTAGAGTTCTACAATTAAATTATTACTAGTAACAATTACAATTAGAGAGCGCTCTAAATCAATATTTACTAGTTACAATTACAATTAGACAGCTCTACAATTAGAGATCTGAATTAAAGAGATCTGAATTAAAGAGCTCTCTAATTCAGTTCTTACTAGTAACAATTAATTAGAGAGCTCTCTAATTAAATTAAAGAGCTCTGCAATTGCATTCTTACTAGTAAGAACTGAATTAGAGAGCTCTACAATTCGATTCTTACTAGTAATAATTACAATTAGAGAGCTCTTTAATGCAATTTGTACTAGTAACAATTGTATTAGAGAGCACTCTAACTGAATTAGAGAGCTCTGCAATTGCAGTCTTACTAGTAACAATTAAATTAGAGAGCTCTACAATTCAATTCTTACTAGTTACAATGCCAATTAGAGAGCTCTCTAATTCAGTTCTCACTAGCAAAAATGTAATTACAGAGCTCTCTAATTCAATTCTTACTAGTAAGAAATCCAGTTACAGAGCTCCACAATTGCATTCTTACTAGTAAAAACCTGTATTAATTAGATGCAAAACGGATTTTCGATTACACCCATTGCCTTACCAAATCCCGCCTGTGGTGATACACTTCAAAATAAAAGCCCCATAATTTAATAGCATTTTCATTGTGTCAGAATGACCTTTAAAGTGAGATGACAGCTTGGATATGTTTTGTTTAAAAATATATATATATATAAGCATTAAATTAATTTACATCTTTATGGTCTACTTACAAGTGAAGAAGACACACAAATGTTTCTTTAAAAAAATGCTAGTCTTTGTCAAAATGTCTGGTAATGATGACATCATCTCATTTTGGTGTTTATCATGCACTGTAACATGCAGGAAGAATTTACATCTATTGGCTAATTGGCCAGTGGTCACTCCTGACAAAATGAGTTTTAGAATTTCTTGCTTGCTTTCTTTCTTTTTATTTATTTATTTGGTCATACAGTTATGATATTAATTTGGAAACCACAACAATTATAAAACAAACAAAAACATGTCCCCTTTTTTATTTGTAAATACACGCAATAAAGCCGTAAAGGCCAGGCAAAAGTAATTACCACAAATGTGTCAGGGGGAAATAGTAAGGAGATATTTGAATTATTTACTAATAAACTAGTGTTTTCTGTGTCAGTGTCGCTAAGATGAAGTTGCTGATCCTGACTCGCCGTCTCCTCATTAGACGCGCCTTTAGAGAGAAGTGCATCTTCATGGATTATAATAAAAGAGTTTTTGTTTTCGATTTGATTTATTTTGTTAAGTAGTAATTTAAAGCTTTCTATAGATATATTTATCGTGTCTGTGAGGCATGTATTCGCTGACTTTCGGTTCATTTTTGTGAAGCGCTCCTGTTCAAGACGAGAAGGCGCATCATTGTTTTCTTTATTTTATAAAAAGTGTTGTTGATATTGTTGATATTGCCCCGCTCTCCCTAACTAAAATCAAATCAGTGGAAGCTTGTGAACAGTTTTGTAGCATTTTAAAATGCTGGTTTACTGTACTAAGTGATGATAAAGACAAGCGTCGAGACCAGAATATTAACGCATAATGTTTTCCTCCCTTTCGAAAATGCAATAAGCGGTTATGCATTAAGACAGACAGTTAAAGTTCACGAAAAAATACTGCACTGTCAGTTTTCTCTGGGCCAGTACTGGAGTTACTTTTGCAATTTTCATTGCGGCATGAATGACATAATATGGTGACATTTTCCACAATCACGACAGAAAATCAAATACTGCCCTGAATTCAATAGTGGAGAGGTGTCGCGATTTTTCCCAGTAAAGGCGAAAAAAAACCAAAACAGCTTCCCAGAACTCAACGTGAGGTCAGCTTCACATTCTCAGCCAGATGAATATGCATGAGGCTAATTATCATAATGAGGTCGCTTTAAAAGAGCTCTACAATGCAATTCTTACTAGTAAGAATTACAGTTGAAAACTCTCTAATACAATTCTTCTGAGTAAAACTGAATTAGAGAGCTCTTTAATTCAATTAGAGAGCTCTCTAATTCAGTATTTACTAATGAAATTCCAATTAGAAACTCTCTAATTCAGTTGTTACTAGTAAGAATTCCAATTAGAGAGCTCTCTAATTCAGTTGTTACTAGTAAGAATTCCATTTAGAGAGCTCTCTAATTCAGTTGTTACTAGTAAGAATTCCATTTAGAGAGCTCTCTAATTCAGTTGTTACTAGTAAGAATTCCATTTAGAGAGCTCTCTAATTCAATTGTTACTAGTAAGAATTGCATTAAAGAGCTCTCTAATTGTAATTATTACTAGTAAGAATTGAATTGTAGAGCTCTCTAATTAAATTGTTACTAGTAAGAATGCAATTGCAGAGCTCTCTAATTCGGTTAGAGAGCTCTCTAATACAATTGTTACTAGTAAATATTGATTTAGAGAGCTCTCTAATTGTAATTATTACTAGTAATAGATGAATTGTAGAGCTCTCTAATTTATTTGTTACTAGTAAAAATGCAATTACGACGAGTAACACTTAGTATATCTTAGGCTAAAACGGCTTGCCATACATATCTCTAATGTGTTTTTTTACTAGTAAAAACTGGATTATAGAGCTCTATAATTGCATTTGTACTTGTAATAATTAAATAAGAGAGCTCTCTAATCGGAATTGTTACTATAGTAAAAATTGAATTAGAGCTCTTTAATAGAATACTTACTAGTAAAATGTATTTAGAGAGCTCTCTAATTAAGGATTGTTACTAGTAAGAATTCAATTGTAGAGCTCTCTAATTGGAATTCTTACTAGTAAAAATTCAGTTATAGAAACTCTGTAATGAAAAATGAATGGAAGTCAATGGAGACATATGACTAGTAAAAATTCATTTGTAGAGCTCTCTAACTGGAATTGTTACTAGTAAGAATATGATTAGAGAGCTCTCTAATTGGCATTGTTACTAGTAAGAATTTAATTGTAGAGCTGTCTAATTGTAATTGTAACTAGTAAATATTGATTTAGAGAGCTCTCTAATTGTAATTGTTACTAGTAATAATTTAATTGTAGAGCTCTCTAATTGAATTGTTACTAGTAAAAATGCAATTACGACGAGTAACACTTAGTATATTTTAGGCTAAAACGGCTTGCCATATCCGTGCAGCAGTGCCACCATTGATCTAAGCTTGGCCACCCTGCTCAAAACTGCAGTTTTTGTCCCCTTTTTCTTGACAAGAAAAGCCTTTATTAAGACGCGGAACCGGTGTATTTTTTTTGCATCCAAATCAAACGGGATACTTTTCAGACGCGTGCTTCAGCTTTGCCTCAGCGCCAGGCGCGAGTCAAAAGAGCGCGGAAAAGGTACACCAGCCAAATGAGCTTCGGTAGAACAATGAGATGCTGTTAGGCTGTATGTCAGTAAAACAAACTTTCCTGTCCTGTCAGCCGTCACTGTGCTCACGGCGCTCATCATAAATAAGCGCACACGAGACTTCATACGAGTCTGTCATCAGTTAAGTCATGAAATTACCAAAAAAGGCGATTAAAGCTGCAAACTGTGCATGCATGTATAAATGCATTACATTTCAGAAAGTCTCTCTAATGCATACTAAAATATATGCTCTCATGCGATTCCAGATCACAATAAGGTGCAAGCTGATATGTATTTTAATTTGTAATTTAATGCACAAGTAAATGTGAGAATAGTGCATTTATACTAGAAAACATGCACTATTTTTTTATTCATTTTAAAAGTACAAAGGAAAATAAAACCATTTAAATGTATAAAACAACTAATTTTACAATCGGGCATTTATGTGCTGTTGTCTTCTGGCCTTTTTCACATTCTTATCACTAACATGTCTCAAGTCTCATTCATGAGTATGTAATGTTAGAGAACAAGTTTTTGGGGGGTTTGAGAGCCAGAACCAAACTGACAGAGCAATTAAGCTATAGTGAGCCCCTTTATTAAAATACCTGGAAGTGAGGAATAATACAAAAAAAATGTCATATTCAATCAGTATTACTTGATATCATAATTTACAACTATCTGAATTACAATTAAGTAAAAATGTATTGTATTCAGCTGTGTTTTAGGCACTAAAATAGTCTAGTATTTTATAGTCAACCACATTTTTATATAGAAATAATGTAGATGTAGATGAAAAGTGTTTGTTAAAATGTATTTGTCTTTGAATCATACAAGAGATTCATTAAAGGATGCTGATTCATCCAGTAATGAAACAAGTACATCTTGAGTGAGTAATTCATAAATTACATGTGATTTAATTTAGTTGTCTAATATCTTTTTCTTCAGAATCATGAGAGAACCACAACTTCCATTGGGAAAAAATTAAATTTGTCCAGAATCATGCAGCTCTATTTTGCACACAAACAGCTCTTAAAGAGTCCAGTGTTTATGTTGCCTGTTGATTTTTTTCATAGTATTCAGCTCCAATAAATGGTTTGCTAAAAAGAGACACAGGATAAATGTTTGATATCATTATTTAATCACGTTGGAATCGAAACTGGGAATCGAAAAGATAAGCAGAATCGGAATCGAAATCGATAAAATTCAAACGATACCCAACCCTAATTACAATATACGTACAAGTCTGTCCATGTGGAATTTGGTAAAAAAAACATCAAAATATAATATGCAAGGATAATTTCTGCTGACAGTCCTGGGAGAGAATAATTTGAGGGCTTTAGGTTCTTCCAGGTAAGATAAAGCTCCTCTGGTTTGCCTTTCTCTCAAATATTGTGTAAATACATATGCATATTTTAATTTATACAGCTGTATATACAGTAAATAACACAAATCTGTATATATATATATTCTGTTCCAGATTTATGACACATTATTTGTATTATAATTTTTTCTTTAGTCTTATTTAAATGTTCTTTCTGTTCTCATGTCATATATGTGTCCCTGGAGCACAAAAGCAGTCATAAGCAGCACAGCTATATTTGTAACAATAGCCAATGATACATTGCATGGGTCAAAATTATAATTTTTTCTTTTATGCCAAAAATCATTAGATATTAACTAAAGATCATGTTCCACGAATATATATAGTAAATTTCCTATCGTAAATATAGCAAAACCTATTTTTGGATTAGTAATATGCATTGCTAAGAACCTCATGTGAACAGCTTTAAAGGTGATTTTCTCGATTTTTTTCAACACATCACCCTCCAAAGAAATTGACCCTTATGACGGGTTTTGTGGTCCATTGTCATATATGTATGTATGTACCAAGAGCTCCTAAAAAAAAAAAAAAATCCAAATTATGATTATGAAAATGAAATGTGACGACCCCCGTCACACACTTACAATCACATGGTCGTAAACGGCAATAATACTAACTTCAAGTGACCGGTACTGTATGTCGATGTACTGTGAGATTGTCTTTTCCACTAAGATACAGTATGAGATGCTGCCTTTGAGTTCATCCAAAATGAGATATCTCTAAAGGCAGCATGATAACACAGAGCCGTATTCGTATTGTGACTGTACTGATAGTGATGCGAAGAGCTTCACCTCAGTGCATATTTCAGTGGGAGCTCCGGTGCTGTGCTGCAGTCCTGGAGTAACACTGGCTCCTGACGCTGGGCTGAAGTACTGAGGAGCCTGGTTAGGGTCCACGGGCACAGCGGAGTTGAATGTGTCAAGGATGGGTCTGAAGGGCGAGAGCTGCGGTTTTGCGGGAGGCTGAGGCGCATTATGGCTGCTGTGGGATGGGACGCTGGAGCTCGTGGCAGGAGCTGGAGTCAGGTGTGTCATCATCTGAGAGACACGGACGTGATCGGTGCTACTGGACAAGTTCTGGTCCACGTGAACAGTTTGGGAATGGCTGGTCAAGACTCCCTGAAAAATGAAGTTTTCTTTTTTATACATGAATGGGTAAGACTCAATTTTAATACAATCTCAAATCTATAGTTGAAAAATGGGAAACCACGACATTTGGGTAAACATTCATACATTCAATTTGAATATGAAAATTAGTACTGAATTATAGGGATGATAGCTGATCTCAAGGATCGGGATCGGGGATGATCAAGCGTTTTTTTTTATCGATATCGGCTCTCCGAAGCCTTATTTCACATATCGGCTGTCATGCCGGAATCATACAGTAGGTGGCGGTGTGCGCGTTTAGTTGGGTTTGCCCACCGCCATTAAAAGGAAACATAGTCACTCAAATGTGCGCCTTTAAAACCAAAAGAAGAAATGTATGCGACACAAGCAGCAGTGAGGTCTGTTACAGCGCGTCACACACATCTAAGCTTCTGTGTTCAATGCATTTAATGCACACTTTTGTGACGATCGCTCGCTCATTTATCATTGATCATTACCATCAGATTATCTGAGATTTAATTGCCATTGTAATGCCACGTTGGCAGGAAGTCAATTTTCACTACAGGTCACAAGGTGCCAGCTAAAGAAGTGGCGTCTCTATAAAGCCCCTCCCCCCCTCATCAGCACAAAAGTGCGTGCTTTCTCTCGGCGGAGAACAAAGAGAAATCTACAAAGGATTTTGAGAAGAACACTAATGGCCGTAGCCATTAAAACGGTGTACTCAAAGAAACAATATATATATAAATATAGATATTAATGTTGTCCTCTGCCCTTCATATGCTTAGTGTGAAGGTGAATTATTTAGAATGTGGAATGCTATTTAATCTGTGCCTTATAGGGTATCCCATGCTATTTTCTTTTCTTAATCTATAACGGATTAATGTTCTCTGTAAAGTTGTAACGTGTTTGGATTCATATGGACGGGCACAAAAAATTATTAATCAGTGATGTGATAGATTTGGTGACTATTATAAATGAGTGAACATGTGATAAGAGATGAATGATCATGTAAGATGTAATATCAAATGATGTGCCTTGCAAGAGAAGCTGTGCGGGGCGGGGCTCCGCCCCACATGGACACTGATTCGAACAGCCGCCTGTGGGAGGGTCTAAATCGGACTGTTTAAAACAAGGTGCCAGTGCTCAAAACGCTCTCTTGCTTCTCCTTTTCATCACTCTCCAACTCATGCAAGGACGACCCGGAAGCCGGTCCGCTGGACTCTCGCCTTGACATCGGCTGAGACAAACCATAGGCGAATCAAAGACTTTGTAAACGCCGTAACGTCGCAGAACCAGCAGCGTCACGACGCTCTCCATCTCAACGCAGAACCAGCATCAAATAGCCTCCGTCATTCCAACACGGCCTCCCGGTGACGTCACACAACAGCAGCGGAGATTCCCAGAGCAACACGTGGAACAGAACAAAGGATCGAAGAAACACGTGGAAACACACGTGGAAACGAGTCAAAGACACAGCCTGCTTAACCAGCACAAAGCAAGTATCTCAAACAAAATCTCTTATTACTGAACTGTGAATTGATCTGTATGCAGTAGCATTTTAATGCTCGTGATCTTCCTGTTGGTTTAAGTTTTGAAATAGTTAAGAGGGCTATTTTAACTTTCTGAGGTTACCCGCAAAACATCTGTATGTATGTGTGTGTGCATGTTGTGTTTTTAATAGTTTAGATCATGTATGTTAGAATAGCAGTAGAATAAATAAACCGTGTTACATTTTATGAGGAATTGTCTCTGGGATGTGATTTTTCAAGTATTTTAAACTTACTGCCAAAAAGGTCACGTTACCGCGCTCAAAAGTTGAGAAAGATTATTAATCTTGTTTTATTGTTCATTGGCCACGAGGCAAGAGAAGCGAGATTGATAAAGATATAACTTACTGATGTTAATGGTCGCTGGACGAGTCGTTAACCCGGTATAATCATAAGTTAAATATTAATATTACTTTAATCAAAGCAATATTTAATCTTTAATAAATTAATTCCCGGAGCTGAAACAATAGCTCCTTTTAATAATATCTTACACCATAAAGCATTGCTATGAATTGCGTCTTGCTTTGGATTTGACTGATAGACTGGCATTCTAACACCACAAGTGTGGGGCAGAGCAGACGAGACAGGCGCCCACCAGGGCAGAGCAGACGAGACAGGCGTATGTCTTGTATGACTCCGCTGACCTGCCAGAGTCACCTCACATCTCCGCTGACCTGACAGAGTCACCTCACGTCTCCGCTGACCTGACAGGGTCACCTCACGTCTCCGCTGACCTGCCAGAGTCACCTCACGCCACGGCAGTTTACCCAGAGTCACTTCACGTATCTGCTGTCTCTTCCGCCCTGCCCTGGTGGGCTCCTGTCTCATTTGCCCCACATGGACCTGGCCCTCCTTTCCCTCCCCCGGTTCCACCTTCGCTCCACCGCCCTCCTAGATTGTTCCTTGTGTGAAGCGTCTGGAAGCCGCTCTTTGGGGAAGGGCTCTGTCATGAATCTGGTTGCCACTCACCACATCTCTTGCACCACACTACAGCTGCACATCACCCATGGACTGCATCTCCCATCATTCACTGCACTCACACATTCCCATCCACCATTACACCAATCACACAGCTATCACCAATCACTAATTTGCCCTGATTGTCTCACCACACCTGCACCTCATTCACACACACACACACACATTTAAGCAGCACACTTCCATGCAAACTTTGCAAAGTCTTGTTCTTGCCCCGGCTGACATTTCTGAGCGTTACCCATCCTGCTGGTTGTTATCTCTGTGTTTGACCCCGGACTGCCCAACCTTGGAACTCTGAACCTGTGCCTGTGACCCCAACTTCTGCCTGGTATTGTTTACGTCTCTGCCCTGCCTCTGATATTCCTGTTTTTGCCCGCTGACCTTTGCCTGTTTGATTCTGCCTCTGTCTATAAATATCTTACTGCAAATGGATCCACACGCCTTTGACCAGTCATTACAACAAGCTTCATGCTTTCTAACCATAGGTTGTAATTATTCTGTTTATTGTACATATAAAATACAAAAAGTTTATATCAGCAGTTCCATATTGATAATTGTGATGACAATCTGTTTACAATGGTTAACATTTTCATGTTTTCATCTACCAAAATCTTTGTATAGTGCGTGCATAGAGAAAGAGGGTATCTTATAATAAAATATTATATTACATGACATGATATATACATACAAATATAAATTTTACTGTCTGCACAACTCTGTATTAATTGGATTGATTTTACTGTGATAACTTTAATGTGCACCAAACATTAGAAATTTGCAAGTATCGGATTGGGACTCGGTATCGGCAGATACTCAATATTCAATGACTCAGATCGGATCGGGGCACATAAATACCTGATCAGGACATCCCTACTGAATTAGTATGGGGGTAAATGTTTCCTCTGAATACCATTGTGATTCAAAAGTGAGCATTCAATGTGCCCATTTTTGTGCAAACTATCCCTTTAAGACAATGGCATTCTCTACCTGGGTGGGCGGAGCTTGTTTAGTGGGAGGGACTCCGACACACATAGAGGCGGGGTTTGGAGAGAGGTGGAGACTTTGGTGCACTGTGGGTGTGGCCTGACTGTGGGAATGTTGGGCGAGAGTGGCCATGGAGTTTAGCGCGGGCTGCTGAGGAACAGAATAGGCCTGCTGTTACTGGTGAACTGTGGGAACTGGAAGCGCGAACACTGGAGCAGCAAAGGGTGGAGCGGGACATTGTGTGGGTATAGGAGAGGTGGAAGAAAGGCGGGGGTACTGGGTTAGTGCAGAGGTCTCCATCTGCGAACATGACACTGGTGAGATGTCGGGGTGTGTGGGGGCGGGCAGACTGAGGGACGACTGGACAGATGGAAAGCAGGCGGGGTGCGGGTCACATACAGGAAGAGGAGCCCCGACCGAGTTAATGGAGGGAAACTGGAGGAGGAGACAAAAGTGCATTGTAGCATGGGAAGAATAACCACCATCAAGAACAGAAGAGCTAAATGCATGCTAAATATGGCTAGTCAAAAGTGCCCACTTAGTAAATTGGACTGTTTACACAAAACTGCATAAATCATAATATGCACGATATTAAATTTTTGCCGATATCCGATATGCCAATATTTTTCAAATATTTTCGGCTGATGGCCGATGTTGATATATATTTCCCTTTGTTTTGAAACAACACCAAGTATCTCCTGTGAGGAGATTATGAACAAATATTGTAATTTTGGTTAGTTTTGAGCAAAAAAAAAACTTGTTCGTTAGAAGTAATAAACATTATTAAAGTTCTTTTTTTAATGAGAGCACAATGAAAGCCTTGAAAATAACTAATAAAATCAATCTCTGCTGTGTTTCTTTTCTCTCGGACAGATGCGGTTGTAACCTGGATTAATTTATTTGTCAATAAAATGTTATATCTGGACTTAAAATTAATAGATTGTCTAAAGCAAAACATAAAATTGTTTAGAGCACCTTGTATTTAAGTTTTCATAATCCGTTTGGAAAAAACACATGGACACGTTGTTCTGTATGTGCCTTCTCAGATTAAACGCAGTGATCCAAAACAGTGAACATCCATTCAGGCAAAAATTCGCTTCAAGACAGACCACACTACTGACATGTTCTTATCACTATCACACCCTGAGCACATGTGAGCTACTTGTCTTATTGGCAAGGCATATCAGCATAATTTTTCAAATTGGCCAATGCCGATGTTTACATTTTTAGCCGTTATCAGCCAATTCCGATAATATCATGCATCCCTACAAATCCCGCATCTGAGAAGCAGAAGAGCTGGCAGAAGGGTGTACCTGTGTGAGGTAACCTGGTGGAGGAACAGGTTGTGTCAGCAGACTGGAGGTGGACTGTCCTCCTTGCTGCCAGCTGTCCATCAGATGTGTCTGAATGGAGAGCTAACAGGATAGAAAGGGAGAAATACAAGTGTGCAAAGAGAAAACAAGAAAACTCAGATGTAGGTCACTCTTGTCTGGTCACAATCATTCTCCTGGAGATTTACCTTCCTGCAAAGTTCAGCTCAAACCCTGAAAAAAATACATCTGAAGAAGTTCATTAAGATCTTCAGTTAAACTTACTACAGATATCTGTTGGAGCAGGATTGGAGGTGAATTCTGTAAGAAGATAGATCTCCAGGAACAGGATTGGGCACCACTATGACCAGTTACATAAACTTAGATTAAGTTTTCAAGTTAGTCAGTCACTTTCTTTTCTTTAAAGCCTTCTATAGACTGCACAGTTTTAGCAATCCTATAAGATCATTGTAAATCACATTATGTGACATGGATCCGGCAAAGTTACAAAGCACAATGTTGACTTAAATGGTAGTTATTAGTTAGGAAGCTAGTATGTGGCATTGAGTGACAGTTTTTAAATAGCTAAGGAATTTCAAGTGGGTGCTACGGGGGGGGGAGAGATGACGACAAACAAGCATACCTGTGGGACAGGTGGTGCAGGGCCTGTCTGGCTCAGCTGCACAGGAGCAGTTTGCTGCATGTTTGAGAAGTCGGAGAGTTGCGCTTCTGTTGTGGCATTTGCAGTGAGTTGCTGCAAATGTTGTAACACAGGTGTTTGTCGAGTCTGAGCAGATGCTGGCGGGAGATGCAGCACGCTGGAGGCTCCGCTCTGAAAACTCTGATCTGCAGGCAGCGCTGCTTCTGTTTTAGATGGGAGACTGTGTGCAGCTGCGACTGCAGTGAGCTGCATGGGTGAAAATGTATGTGCATTTGCTAGCTTTGCCCCGGGAGGATGGTAACTCGGACCCGCGGCACTCTGCGGCAGAGGGACTGGCTGATGCGACGCTGCAGTTTGGAGCACACGGGCCAGTGCGTTCAGCTCTGCAGTCTGACCTGTAGGAGCGAGCTGCTGTGGATTCATGGTTTGAGGTGCAGTTGAGATGCCCTGCAGAAGTGCCAGCGGCAGGGGAATGGACAGATTCTGTCCGGGGGTCTCTGAGCAGATAGGAGGGAACGTCTGCATGTGTTGAGCAGCAGCGGGTGCAGCGTGGGTTTTGACTCTCAGAACAGAAGACTGCAGAAAGAGGAAACAAATTAATGAGAACCATATAATTCCATTCTGTAACATCAACTACAAGCCAGATTTACTGAACAGGGCAAATTAGACCACAATCCCATAAAAGCACAGATGAGAATGGAAAGTTCTGCGGTTGATCTACTGACAATGCGCATCTCATCTACATAATGACCAAACAGATAGAGTTGATGATAAGTAGGTGCAGGTAATCTACTCTCAAAACACAGGTACAAAATGGGTTAAGGCATGCTTTTTTAGCTGTTAAATGTAAAACCTTTAAACTGACTAGCGTAAGCCTTACGACATGTTACATGTGGTGTCCCTCAGGGTTCAACTTCAGCACTATTGCTGTGTTCACTGTACGTGCTACGTTCTATATTTAGGATATGGTGCATCATATACATAGATGTATAAAAACATGGACGTAGTGTCTGTGACGTCACCCATAGGTTTCTGAAGAGCATTTTTGAAGCCCAAAGTGGGCGGAGCCGGCCATCGCCATCTTGGCAGCACGTCACTCCCGTATAATTGAAAAATGGGCAAAGAGGCGGGGCGTGGGTGAAACTGGTTGCTGAAACCAAACCCGCCTAGCTTAACGGTGGTGACAGCAGTCATTCAAGTGACCATGCCTTTAATTATGCAGAACTTTAAGGCTTAATATAATTTAATGGATGAGTTATGAAAAAAAGACCCCCTCACAGTTGTCATGAAATCAAAATTAACTATAGACCAAAACCACTTTTTGTACCAGGCTGTAAACATGGTTTTCCTGCTGTAAAGTTGGGCATTTTAAGATGGGGGGGGTCTATGGGACTGACTCCTTTTGGAGCCAGTTTCTAATGGCCAGTCGATGAATTGCAGTTTAAGTCACTTAAGACGGTTGTTAAACAATCTCGCTCCTCAATACTTTTCAGAGTTGATTACTGAACACAACCCAGTCGGATTACTCCGATCACAGACCAGTCATCTTCTTTGGGTACCCCGATCAAGACTGCAATGCAGGGATGACAGAACTTTTGCAGTTCCTTTATCCGAACAGTGACTATAGTGTCTGAGTTTAAAAGGCTTTTAAAAACAATTTGTATTCTTGTGCTTTCAATGTCCTGTGAATGTCTGTTTTAATTGGGGTGATGAACCAACGCAATATTGTGCACCACTTTGGTCAACCTTGGGTTAGGGCAGCGGTTCTCAATTCCAGTCCTCGCACCCCCCCGCTCTGCATATTTCGTATGTTACTCTTATCGCTTCAGATGTTTGTTCTATTCGAATGTAAGTGCCCTGCGAAGTGGACATCACAGGATATTCCGCCATGATTATAGTTCGAAGTGAATGTATATATTCCATTCAAAGTGCATTGAAGTGTGCAAGGCGTGAATTAAAATTGTATATATATTTACAGAGGTATATGATGTAACACTCGTCCGTCTGAAGGCGTTGCGCGCAAATCCATGAATGAATGTTCGAAATAAAGTAAACTTCAGCAGATTTCCCCTGCTCAGTAGGGAGCATGTCAATCGGAACACAGTTCATGCATGGAGCGCACTTCTAACAAGCTGATTATCTGAATCAGGTGTGTTAACAAGAGGACATGCAAAATATGCAGAAGCGGTAGCGAGGACTGGAATTGAGAACCTCTGGGTTAGGGTTTTAAATGTGCTTAATAAATAAATTACACTTTAACTTGAAACTTAATCGCTTTGCATGAATACTCTGCTGCCTTTGTGTCTGAATGGGAAACACCTACAAATGCATATGAAATAAGCTCAACCACAAACATTACTTTGTCCACGCCATGCAAAAATAACTTTTATCACTAATTTTTCACCGCATGTCTTTAGTAGTTTTTAAAGCCAAAAGAGGGTTTGTGTTGCTGCAAATTGTTGCTAAATCTGGCTCATTCCTTAGTATTTTTGATTGTTAAATAAAACGGCATATGTCAACAGCTGCTACAATGAGTAATTGCAAGCATGCAGATCACACACAACCAGGTTAAGTGAATGAAAAGATAAATGATTCATAAAGAAGGTTAGTAGCATAACATCAGGCATATCATAAGTGTGGTTAATGGTTAGGTTTCAGGGAGGTTTTGGATCTCCTCTGTTAGAGAACGGCCACACCAGCAGTACAGGTGAGTACGGTTACAGCCACCAAGAGGAAGCGCAAAGGAGAAGAACACATCTGAGCATTTTAGACCAAGTCCTACAAGCACCTGGGAGCAACAGCAGAACCACTGCAAAGGCTGGAGACAACCAGAGCTTTCCTCTAAAGCGGCAAGGCAACACCGTGTCCTCCACCTACCGCGTAAACCAGAGAGCGCTCGCCAGCACAAAAGCTGGCTCTGCGACGTGACGACAGTGCTTCACGAGGTGGCTCCATGGTGTGCCCCTCATCGCTGTAGCTGCGGGCAGGCAGAGCAACCCCTCTCTCGGGCCGATGTCTGTGGCCCGTGATGCTCTCCAGTGATTTGTTAAGCTGGAAAAGGTCAGAGGTCTCACTGAAGGAGCCCCTACAGACATCAGGAACGCGAGGAAGCGGAAATAAAGAATAGGGTGAATGTCTTCTATCTGCACATGTCCCAAGTAAGAATATGGATAGGCAGGCCTGACATGGGGATTGTGGCTGGTGAGGGTGGGGTTTAAAGAAATGACGCCCCCTCCCTTGCCGATGAGACGAACTCCTCCCCTTTGTCTCAGAGGATGGCTCCACTGATGTGTCGCTATAAGCGTGATCGTTACAGAGCAAAGGGAGCAGCAAAATTTCCACAGCGAGAACTTCCCAATCGTCTTCTGTCCTCTCTGATTGGTCTCGTGGTTTATTAAAGGAGGCAGGACTTGTGGGTGGGAGCAGGAAACTGATGAACTCATTTACAGGAGTAAAAGATAAGTGATATGCAGCTGCTACAAGAATGTATTGATAGCATACACATCTGGGCATGCATAAGTGATTCATAAAGACCAAGTAGCATATGGGCATACCATAGGAGGTTACAGTTTAGGCATGGATCTCCTCTGTTGAAAAGGCTGGCCACACCGTGCAGTACAGGTGAGTGCGGTTACGACCATCAAGAAAAGCGCAAAGAGAGAAGGGGCACATCTGAGCATTTTAGAATTGGAAGTCCTACAGCACCTGGGAGCAACAGCAGGTCACTGCAAAGGCTGGCCAAACTTCCTCAGCGGCAAAGGCAACACCATGTCACTCCACCCTACCAGCGTTAACCAAGAGGCGCTCGCCAGCACAAAGCTGGCTCGCGGCCCGTGGCGACAGTGCTTCGAGGGTGGCTCCGTAATTTGTGCCCCTCGCTCGCTGCTTCAGCTGCGGGCGGGCAGAGCAACCCTCTCTCGGGCGATGTCTGTGGCCCGTGATGCTCTCCAGAGATTTGTTAAGCTGGAAAAGGTCAGAGGTCTCACTGAAGGAGCCCCTACAGACATCAGGAACGCGAGGAAGCGGAAATAAAGAATAGGGTGAATGTCTTCTATCTGCACATGTCCCAAGCAAGAATATGGATAGGCAGGCCTGACATGGGGATTGTGGCTGGTGAGGGGTGGGGTTTAAAGAAAGCCGACGCCCCTCCCTTGCCATTGAGACAGACTCCTCCCCCTTTGTCTCAGAGGACGGCTCCACTGATGTGTCGCTATAGCGGCGAGTCGTTACAGGCAAAGGAGCGAGCAGAAAATTTCCACAGCGAGAACTTCCCAATCCGTCTTCTGTCCTCTCTGATTGGTCTCGTGGTTTATTAAAGGAGGCAGGACTTGTGGGTCGGAGTAGGAAACTGATGAACTCATTTACAGGAGAGCTTTCTTGATGTACACCCTGGAAGAAAAGCCACTTCTCTGAACTATTATCATTAAACAACAAACAAGGGTCTCTAGCACAGAGCTAAGAACACAACAAATAAAGGACACAACAAACAGTATATATTCATTATAATAATATCTATGACTGTTCAGGATTTTAATTGCCATGTAGAAATCCCACTTTAAAACTATCTCATATATCCAGGTTTTTAAAGATCATGAAAATGACAGCTGTTCAAAAGAACTCAACACCAAGTCTCAATGATATTCAGTTTGTAGATATAGATTGTTTTGCAATTTTATTATCTAGGTGAAAATGTCAAATCTGCTTCTAACAGTGATGGCACATCTCTCCTCCACAACCTAAATTTGTCAACAGGTAGAGATTTTGTACTATCTTCTCTTTCACAGTTACGTGCTCAAGCAGGGGCACAGATGGGATTTTTTAACTGGGGGGGACCAAGCTGTCAGCGGGGGGGCTTGTTCGAAATTGGAAAGATGCTCAGATATTTACGCGAGTCCTACGACTTGCCTGATCGTAACCCTTCTTTTTAATGTTTTGTTTCTCTGATATTTCTCTCTTTTTTATCTGCCATCTTTCTCTATCTATAGTCGATCTGCTAATATTAGTCCTGTGCAATCAAATAGAGCACTCTCTTCTCTCTATCAGTACAAGACACGCCCACTTACTGCTGATTGGCTACAAGTGTGTTTTGGGACTCGGTCCGACACTGTGGTCAAAATAGTTTTTCTTAGTGCATGTTTAAGGAGCAGCGGGCTGTGCTACCACTACTTAGGCTAATGTACATATAAACCCTGATTAATCCTCTGTTTAATGATGTTGCCTTTCGGAGAGACAGTGAGGGGGACGGATCGGGTCACTATGAATCATGTCCCCCCCCATCCCTAGTGCCATCTCCGCGCCTGTGCTCATGTGACGTTGGTCATGAAAACGTATCGTTTGCGCAAAATTTATAAGCATTACGATTGAAAAACAAGTGATTTTTAGCCATCGAAAAGCAATCAGCAACGAAAGAGAACTAATTTCACAATATGTGCGCTCTGTCTGAGAGACTGATTCTGAACGCTGTCAGAGAGACACGCACACTTGAAAACGCTTCTCGTAGAGCATGGGATTACTGAACAGTTATTTTTGCCGCTTTATTGGCCACGAACAGTTAAAAACGTACTCATCTTTGCAAGTATCCTCGTAAACACAGCAATTTAGGTCTTAAGTGAAAGGGCAGCTCTTAAAGTGACAGCAGTCCTGCTGTCTCTCATTCGTGATAATCAAACAACAAAAGAGAAGAAATCTCTCACTACTCTTGCCTAAATCACTTTTTTAACATTAATCAAAAATACATATTTAATTTACACAGTAGAGAAGATGTAATATGTACACTGTATGTAGCATTTCTTATTTGTTTGTTCTGCTGTATTTTTTTGTCGCATTGCTTGTAATTAGTTTCTTATTCTTATTTATTTGGTGACTGATTACTTGTCTTCAGTGGAATTGTTTAAAAAAAAACATGTTAGGTTTGAATTTGTTTTGTGAGATATTGACACTAGTGCCAAGAATTATGAAATGTCTATAGTATCAAAACAATTATATCATAAAGACCTTATTTAAAGCAAAAAAAACTATGCTATATTGTGATATATTTATTAGTGCTGTCAAACAATTAATCGTGATTAATCGCATACAAAATAAAAGTTATTGTCTGCATAATATATTTACAGTATGTGTGCTGTGTATATTTATTATGCATATTTAAATACACACACACATGCATGCATATATTTCTGAAAAATATGTTAATATATTAAATATGTATTTACAATATAAATTATAAGAATATAAATATAGACATGTAAATACATTTAAATATTTTCAAAATATATACTGTATGAATGTGTATTTATATATATACATAATAAATATACAAATAACACTTACATATATTATGCAAACAAAAACTTTTATTTTGTATCATGAGTAATCAATACAATATATATATATATATATATATATATATATATATATATATATATATACACACCTAACCAAAGTACAAACACGTACATTTTGTTTTTGCTACATTTTTCACGACTGAACTCAATTACTTTTTCTATGTACACAAAATGCCTATTTCTTTCAAATATTGTTGACAACTCTGTCTAAATCTGTGTTAATGAGCACGTCTCCTTTGCCGAGATAATCCATCCACCTCACAGGTGTGGCATATCAAGATGCTGATTAGACAGCATGATTATTGCACAGGTGTGCCTTAGGCTGGCCCCAATAAAAGGCCACTCTAAAATGTGCATGTGTATTGAGGGGTCAGTATCTGCTGTGACCACCATTTTCCTCACGCAGTGCAACACATCTCCTTCATGTAGAGTTGATCAGGTTGTTGATTGTGGGATGTTGGTCCTCCTCTTCAATGGCTGTGTGAAGTTGCTGGATATTGGCAGGAACTGGAACACGCTGTCGTATACGTCGATCCAGAGCATCCCAAAATTGCTCAATGGGTCACAGTGAGTTTGAGTTAGGGTTAGGGTTAACCCTAACACACTCTGCACTTTTTAGAGTGGCTTTTTATTGTGGCCAGCCTAAGGCACACCTGTGCAATAATCATGCTGTCTAATCAGCATCTTGATATGCCACACCTGTGAGGTGGATGGATTACCTCGGCAAAGGAGAATGAATGAATGAATGAATGAATGATGCATTTATATAGCGCTTTATTATGTATTGCTGTACACCCAAAGTGCTTTACAATCATGTGGGGGGGTCTCTCCTCAACCACCACCAGTGTGCAGCATCCACCTGAATGATGCGACGGCTACTCTTTACGAGAAGTGACATGGGATTTTTAATGACCACAGAGAGTCAGGACCTCGTTTTAATGTCTCATCCGAAAGACGGTGCTTGTTGACAGTGTAATGTCCCCGTCACTATACTGGGGCGTTAGGACCCACACAGACCACAGGTTGAGCACCCCCTCCTGGCCTCACTAACACCTCTTCCAGCAGCAACTAAGTTTTCCCAGGAGGTCTCCCATCCAGGTACTGACCAGGCTCATCCCTGCTTAGCTTCAGTGGGCAACCGGTCTTGGGCTGCAGGGTGATATGGCTGCCCTGAGAAGTGCTCACTAACACAGATTTAGACAGATTAGTGAACAATATTTGAGAGAAATAGGCCTTTTGTGTACATAGACAAAGTTTTAGATATTTGAGTTCAGCTCATGAAAAATGGGGGGCAAAAACAAAAGTGTTGCGTTTATAATTTTGGTCAGTGTATATATATTGTTATCATGAAATAAAATTACTCATATCACGATATAATTTTTTGGTCAAAACGTCCACCCCTAAGCTTTATGATTTGAGGAATTATTATTATATGTCTGGAGCACAAATAGAGTGAGTACCCCTAACAAAACAGACAAACAGACAACAGGGAATGAAACGCAGACCGTGTTATGGAGGAAAAAATGAAACCCAAGACTAATAATGATGACAAGGTGAAAACACGGTCCAGTTACAGAGCTGCAGACATTGTATCACTGTGATAAAATGACAGTCTACATTTAAAACCTATGCGAGTACAAGCATGCATGTGTACGCACACTTCACACTCTAGCAGGGCAATGCACACTTCACATATGACTGTGGTTTCTGCCGTGCAACAGTGACAGTGATGGGGAGTGATACAGACCTCCTGGTTTGCCGTGGAGACAGATTCCTGTAAGGACTGGTATAGGACACTGTGCAGACCACTGCTATAGGAGTCCGAGTACACCGTCGAACTGATGCCACTGTCAGCTGGAGAGACAGACAGAGCACAAACACGTACTAGGAATATTCTTGACCAAACACAACCAAAACCATTAGGACAGAATCAGTGTCACTCGGTCCTGTAGCTTGCATGGTAATGAAAGTTTGCGAGGGAGTCTTTGATTCATGTTTATATTTTAACAACAGTCTGATATTTGAATATGTTTAACCTTTTCATAGGTAGGTTTGAATAGTTACGTTTTTTATTTGTTTAAGTCCAAGGCTGCACTTATTTGACAATTTAAAAAAATATATTATAAAAATGTAAAATAGTTTATTTCTATGTGAATATCTGTTAAAATGTAATTTATTTCTGTGATGCAGCACTGTATTTTCAGCATCATTACTCCAGACTTCAGTATCACATGTTCTTCGGAAATCATTCTAATATGCTGATTTGCTGCTTAATTATTATTGGTTCTCAATTATTAATAATGGTTCATATTTGAAAATGTGCATTAGTGTACTTCTGTAATTGAGCGTCAATAAAGAATCAGCATTTACAAATAAGCGTTTAATTCTAGCATGTCTTATTTTCTTTGGTAACGTGGACGATGCTGTTCAGACCCAGGATTAAAAAAATACACTTCCATAATGTACTTAAAGCACTCTATTTTTGCACACTAATTTTGTACTTAATATAATAAAAATGATACTTGTGTGCTACATTAAAAAAAAATTAATACAAATTAATAACATAATTAATTTAGTTCATATTCATGGTGTAACAAAAGTTTAGTAAACATTCCCCCCGGTTTCACAAACAAGGCTTGAATCTAGTCCCAGACTAAAATGTAAGTCTGAGCTGCTTCAACTGAAAGAAACTTGCACTGATTAGTCTTAAAATATATCAGTTTTGCCTCAAGATGCATACCAGTAATGTTGTCTTAATTGAACTATGGCCTAATCCTGGCTTAGTTTAAGCCCTGTCTGTGAAACCGGGCCTTAGTTTATCTTAAGGGTAGACACTGCAGACAAAAACAGTTTTTTCATGCACCTGTCAATTTTTAGATTTAGTTTTTTTGGGGGTTTTCATTAAGTGTGTTTTTTTCAGACTAGTGGAAAGAAATCATCCAGAAGACACTGTTAAGTGTTTCTTTTATAGCACTTTTTCTATTTGTGCCAATAGATTTCGATTACAATGCCTATTTTTAAAGGGCCATTTTCTCCTCCACCAAGCCATAAATCTCCACTTTTACACACACCAAACTTTATATTTTTATTCCTATAGTCTGTATCCGGACGGTTTTTACAGAGGGATTTGTTCATATATAATTAGTTTGATTATATACAACATTTTAATTTAGTTTGCCTCTATGTCAAAAAAAATAGAAAAAATCATTTTGAAACTGACTTAGATTTTTGTACTAGAAATGTATGCAAATTAGCGCATATTCCATTAAATAATGACTCATTTGCATATTTACACCAAACATTTTAGAAAACTTGTAATTAATTTTTTTTTGGCAATCAATCAACTAGGTAAGGTGATTCATTTTTTACCCTATTCACATTCAGTGACTTGCCTTAAGAAGCACTAAAGATTTATTTTTAGTATATCAAGTACAAAATCAGTGCGTGAAAATAGAGCACTTTAAGTACTACTTTTTTAAACCTGGGTGGAATTATATTTAACCCCGAATCTTCACAAACAGCCACGCTTACATGTAGTGGATGTGGTCCTGGCGCTGAGCGGACACACGAGGACATGCTGATCCACCTCCGGCTCTTCAGGCTCCAGCAGACTGGCTGGTTCACAGAGGACGGGCCCCGGAGCAGCGCCGCCCTGCAGGGCCCTCGGCACCGTCCTCTCCCTGCGCCACTTGATCAGAGACACTCGGTCACGGAGAGACTTGCCCACTATCTTTGCATCACTCTCATGGAAGAAACCAGACTCGACCTGATGGAGGGATGAGAGGGGGCCGGTGTGAACATGTATTTATAGAGCAGAGAGAAAGAAGCCAGGGCTCTCTTTTAGGAATAGAAGAACACAGCTCACAGAATCTGTCTGGTGGAAAGTTAAACTAGACAATGCACACAAACAGAATAGAGATGTGCATCTCCATAACTGATAGCCAACGATACGATACATTAAAGATACATATGAAACAGCTACCGATGCAATGCGACACAATTCACCCCATTTCGATCCGATTCAGCAATGCAATATGATGCAATGAAAAAAAGCATGATGCAACGCAATTCAATATGGCTTTTATTTCTATGAGAGAATGCGCTTGAGAAACAGTTTAGAGAGGAAAAATCAATCTGCATAAAATATTGGTCAAATAATAAAAGTGTAGCAAATCTACTAATAATGAATTATATTTAAATAACAATTTTTTACAGATGCAAATATGTTAGAAACGATGCATCTCGATACAAATGCAAAGTTGAATATGATGCACACTTTTTGAAATCAATGCATCGTTAATTTTTATGCTGAAGCACATATGCGAATCTGTGAATATAACCATCCCTAATTCAGAAGAAATATTAAGCCAAATATGACTAATGAGACCAAGAATAATTGTTGTTGCTGTCTCTACTTTAGGAACAAGGTGAATAAACCTAAGTAGAAATATAAACAATATATTGTATTATATTATATTTAGTGCTGTCAAATGATTAATCATGATTAATCGCATCCTAAATAAACATCTTTGTTTACATAATATATGTGTGTGAACTGCGTATATGTATTATTTATATATAATACACACATATGCATGTATACAGTGGGGCAAAACAGTATTTAGTCAGCCACCAAGTTTGTGCAAGTTCTCCCACTTAAAAAGATGAGAGAGGCCTGTAATTTTCATCATAGGTATACCTCAACTATGAGAGACAAAATAAGAAAAAAAATCCAGAAAATCACATTGTAGGATTTTTAAAGAATTTATTTGCAAATTATGGTGGAAAATAAGTATTTGGTCACCTACAAACAAGCAAGATTGCTGGCTCTCACAGACCTGTAACTTCTTCTTTAAGAGGCTCCTCTGTCCTCCACTGTTACCTGTATTAATGGCATCTGTTTGAACTCATTATCAGTATAAAAGACACCTGTCCACAACCTCAAACAGTCACACTCAAACTCCACTATGGCCAAGACCAAGAGCTGTCAAAGGACACCAGAAACAAAATTGTAGACCTGCACCAGGCTGGGAAGACTGAATCTGCAATAGGTAAGCAGCTTTGTGAAGAAATCAACTGTGGGAGCAATTATTAGAAAATGGAAGACATACAAGACCACTGATAATCTCCCTCGATCTGGGGCTCCATAAGATCTCACCCGTGGGGTCAAAATGATCACAAGAACTGTGAGCAAAATCCCAGAACCACAGGGGGACCTAGTGAATGACCTGCAGAGAGCTGGGACCAAAGTAACAAAGGCTACCATCAGTAACACACTGCGCCGCCAGGGACTCAAATCCTGCAGTGCCAGGCGTGTCCCCTGCTTAAGCCAGTACATGTCCAGGCCCGTCTGAAGTTTGCTAGAGAGCATTTGGATGATCCAGAAGAGGATTGGGAGAATGTCATATGGTCAGATGAAACCAAAACAGAACTTTTGGGTAAAAATTCAACTTGTCGTGTTTGGAGGAGAAAGAATGCTGAGTTGCATCCAAAGAACACCATACCTACTGTGAAGCATGGGGGTGGAAACATCATGCTTTGGGGCTGTTTTTCTGCAAAGGGACCAGGACGACTGATCTGTGTAAAGGAAAGAATGAATGGGGCCATGTATCGTGAGATTTTGAGTGAAAACCTCCTTCCATCAGCAAGGGCATTGAAGATGAAACGTGGCTGGGTCTTTCAGCATGACAATGATCCCAAACACACCGCCTGGGCAACGAAGGAGTGGCTTCGTAAGAAGCATTTCAAGGTCCTGGAGTGGCTAGCCAGTCTCCAGATCTCAACCCCATAGAAAATCTTTGGAGGAGTTGAAAGTCCATGTTGCACAGCGACAGCCCCAAAACATCACTGCTCTAGAGGAGATCTGCATGGAGGAATGGGCCAAAATACCAGCAACAGTGTGTGAAAACCTTGTGAAGACTTACAGAAAACGTTTGACCTCTGTCATTGCCAACAAAGGGTATATAACAAAGTATTGAGATTAAATTTTGTTATTGACCAAATACTTATTTTCCACCATAATTTGCAAATAAATTCTTTAAAAATCCTACAATGTGATTTTCTGGATTTTTTTTTCTTATTTTGTCTCTCATAGTTGAGGTATACCTATGATGAAAATTACAGGCCTCTCTCATCTTTTTAAGTGGGAGAACTTGCACAATTGGTGGCTGACTAAATACTGTTTTGCCCCACTGTATATATATATATATATATATATGAAAAATGTTATGTTTATATATTTATATAATTTATATGAGTATAAATGTATGCATGTAAAAAATATTATATATATATACACAGTGCTCAGCGTAAATGAGTACACCTCCTATGAAAAGTAGCATTTTAAACAATATCTCAATGAACACAAAAACGTTTTCCAAAATGTTGACAAGACTAAGTTTTAAATAACATCTGTTTAACTTATAACATGAAAGTAAGGTTAATAATATAACTTAGAGAACAACATTTTCAGTTTTACTCCAATTAGGGTGATGCAAAAATGAGTACACCTCACTGAAAGTCTCTGGAGCAAAGCTAAATTTTAGACTACAAATGTCTAATTTAACAAGAATTCAACCACAGGTGAGTCTAATTAGTCATTACACAGGTGACAGTTGATTATAAAAGGGTGTTACTTAAAGAAAACCCCTTCCCATTTCTTGCTGTCAGCAATGGCACCACATGGAAGAGAAATGTCACAAGACCTGAGAAAGAAAATAATTTATTTACACAAGAAAGGTGAAGGCTACAAGAAGATCAGCAAAGCTTTACTTATCAGTCAGAATACTGTAGCAAAAGTGGTACAAACATTTAAAAAAGATTGAACTGCAACCATCTCACAGAGACATCCAGGTCATCCACGGAGGTTAACACCTCATCAGGAGCGTCTTCTGATGAGAAGGGTTGAAGAAAATCGACATGCAAGTTCACTGCAGTTATCTAAAGAAGTAGAAAGCCAAACTGGGGTGACTATTTCCCATGACACAATACGGCGTACACTGCAGAGGAATGGCATGCATGGGTGCCGTCCACGAAAGAAGCCTCTCCTAAAGCCCAGGCACAAAAAAGCCTGCCTAGAGTTTGCCAGGGACCATGCTGACAAAGATGAAGACTACTGGGACTCTACACTCTGGAATGATGAGACCAAGATAAATGTTTTTGGAACTGATGGCTTCAAAACTGTATGGCGTCGCAAAGGTGAGGAATACAAAGAAAAATGCATGGCGCCTACAGTGAAACATGGTGGCGGCAGTGTCCTTATGTGGGGCTGCATGAGTGCTGCTGGTGTCGGGGAGCTGCATTTCATTGATGGCATCATGAATTCACAAATGTACTGCTCTATACTGAAAGAGAAGATGCTACCATCACTCCGTGCTCTTGGTCGTTGTGCACTTTTCCAACATGACAATGATCCTAAACACACATCTAAGGCCACTGTTGGATTTCTGAAGAAGAACAGGGTGAAAGTGATTCAGTGGCCAAGTATGTCTCCTGATCTGAACCCAATCGAACACCTATGGGGAATTCTGAAGAGACAAGTTGAGCATCACTCTCCATCCAGCATCCAATCTCTAAAAGAGGTCATTCTTGAAGAATGGAAAAAGATAGATCTGGCAAAATGTCACCAACTTGTTCATTCCATGCCTAGAAGACTTGGTGCTGTCATTCAAAATCATGGAGGCCATACAAAGTACTAGATTTAGTAGTTTTTGTTGTGGGGTGTACTCATTTTTGCATCACCCTAATTTGAAAAATTTGTAATCTAAGTTATATTATTAACCTTACTTTATGTTATAAGTTAAACAGATGTTATATTAAACTTAGTCTTGTCAACATTTTGGAAATGGTTTTTGTGTTCATTGAGATGTTTAAAATTTTACTTTTCAAAGGGGGTGTACTCATTTACGCTGAGCACTGTATATATATATATATATATATATATATATACATACTGTATGAGTGTGTATATATATAAATAATACATATACAAAGTTCACACACATATATATTATGTAAACATTTTTTTTATTTTGGATGTGATTAATCGTTTGACAGCACTAATTATATTATATTATATAATAAAAGTATACTGTACATAAAATATTAAATTCAGCCAATTCTCACTGCACTACATTGTGTATTAAAATAAAATTATTCAAACAAAAAAGTATTTAAAAAAAGTTGATGCATCTTCTCACATTACAGAGACTTGTTGGGGAGATTTGATTAATTGTCATTAAAAAAAAGTACCAACAATAATTTTGTGTTTTCGTGAGATTCACCCATGAAGGGTTTTGTTTAGAATGGAAAAATATAAAGATCAATATCGGTCTAGTGAAGGTGAAACAAGGCCTTGCAGCGATCAGTATAAACAGCAGCTGCCGACTCATTTTCCCTTCAGAAAACGTTCTCACACATTACAGTGCTCAGATTACATAACATGTGATTACAGAAAAAGGCTTTTCCAATCCAGGAGGACACGAACTGTACTTCTGATTATATATAATGCGCTCAAGCGGCATCATGCCTGTAACCGTTTTGGTAAGAACCGAAGCAGGTGATACACAGTTCCCGAGAAAGACAGGCTGGTTTTCATAAAGTCTCAACAAATGCGACTAAAAACGCAGGACTCAGAGGTTACGAGAGGCGTTTGTTATTGGAAAATAACGTCCACCTCTCTAAAAGAATAATTAAATGTTGGCCAGAAGATTATTACATTAACAAGCTTTCACAGCAGAGACGGGCAATATCTCTAGATTAGTGTTCGTAGATAAGTTATCAGTGAAACAGGGAGACAATGTCAGATTTCACGGACCATTGAAACACTACTTGTTTTTGTGATGTTCACATACCACAGTTAAATCATGTTTAAAAGGTTATTTTTAGTCTTAAATTTAACTTACTGTGTGGTGTACTCACGCTCATGGAGGATCCAGAGGCAGCCTTTCAATAGCTTACTATTTAAAGCTTTATTATTATTATTATTAACATTCTTGTCACACACACACACAGTCACACAAACCCTCACTCACACACACACACTCACACACACACACACACACTCACAAACACACACACACACACTTGCACACAACACACACACACTGTAACACACTCACACACACACACACACACTGTAACACACACATAACACACTCACACACACACACACACACACACACACACACATGCGCTGCACCGCACGCACACACATACAAACACACACACACACACACACACACACACACACCCACTCACTCACTCACACAAATCATGTTGGCTGTCATGTATGTTTTGTTGACCTTGGTTATTTTCTATTTGATTTGTCACCTGTAAAGAGTATAACTGTATAAATAAATAAATACATTCTTGTTTAGCGCTTTATGAATCACTTTATGTATTCCCAATTGTAAGTCGCTTTGGATAAAGGTATCTGCAAACTGACTAAATGTAAATATAAATGTAAATAAATAAAAGGTTATTTTAAACTGAGCCTTTCTGGCTCTAAATCCGGACTGAACAAGGAAAGTTTTTCCGGTGACTTAACAACAATGAGTTCGAGAATAAAAGTATTTAATTTTTTACAAATGAGATATTATGAAAATGCTTGAACTGCCGGTACTTTTCTCTACAAAGAACAAACATTTCACAATTAGACTCTCCAAGTGATTATTATTATTATTATCATTAAAGTCATATTGCATTTGCTCTCCTTTGCATGATTAACGTGATGGCTTAAATGTGCATCATATAAAGTGCCCAGGAAAATGCATATTAATCCCCAAGAGATGACTCATGATTCATGACTTTGTTCCTATTGTATCAGATTGGGTTGTTGTGTTGAATTTAATATGCTTCAACCGGACTCAGAATTGTTTAATGTATTCTCTGAAAAATGTGCATCTGGACATAAATGTTGTCATTTTGAAGTAATTTATCATGATGTGGTGATTCGAGGGTAATGAGTAAATTGAGTTAATACGCTCAAATGAACCGCAAATCAAAGACTATATATGGAGAATAGAAACCATGCAGCGCTATATTGAGCGTATTATCTCATGAGTCAGCGGTCTGAATGTCCATATAAATTACTGTGACGAGTCGGCTGCCTCCCCCCCCTCATCATCATCACCCCATCCTTTAACGTCTCCCTTCACCAGGCTCCCGACGGGAGTGGGTGTGTGAGAGAGGAGGGGCTGAAATGGCCAGGTCTGGCGGCGTGTGATGAGGCACACCTGAAGTGAATGAAGCCTCATCACCGCTGCTGTTAAATGCCGAGCGCCTCTCCTTGAGAGACCGGTCTCTTCTCCGTGCATGTACACTGGTGTCCTCGTGGGTCCAGAAATGGAGCATAGAGAGATCCCACACCGCCAGATCTGTGAGCTGCCGGACCCACGGTCCGGACGAGAACCACACTGCTATATGGCTGACGGGCCAGGATGCCGGGCCGTTTATCCCAGGAAGCGCTGAGGGTCAGGAGGACGAAGCCGCCAAAGGAAGCCGTTGCCCCCTCGCACCCCGGACCTAAGCGGAGAGTCAGACTCCGCCCCTTCCTTGGACCCCCTCCATCTGAACACTGCCCATCCTTCACTAACCCCGCAGCACGACGAGGACACCAGATTCCCTGATGCCACACCCACTGTGTCTGTCGTTTGCTCTTCCCGCCACACATTTACCCTGTGGTTGGTTGAGGCTGTCGTCTAAAACCCGGTTTCTCTGGCACAGTGCAAGAGGAGAGTTGCCGGAGAGGAATCCCGCCTCGCCCACACCGACCGCTGAAGCCTGGTTGAGGAAGGAAGCACTCCTGTGTGGGCTGTGGCCGTATAATGGGGATATCGCTTGGGGGAGGGAATGTGACGAGTCGGCTGCCTACCCCCTTATTAATATCTTCACCCTGTACTTTAACGCGCCCTTCACCAAGCTCCCGACGGGAGTGGGTGTGTGAGAGAGGAGGGGCGCTGAAACGGCCAGGTCTGGCGGCCTGGCGTGCCTCTCCTTGAGAGACCGGTCTCTTCTCCGTGCATGTACACTGGTGTCCTCGTGGGTCCAGAAATGGAGCATAGAGAGATCCCACACCGCCAGATCTGTGAGCTGCCGGACCCACGGTCCGGACGAGAACCACACTGCTATATGGCTGACGGGCCAGGATGCCGGGCCGTTTATCCCAGGAAGCGCTGAGGGTCAGGAGGACGAAGCCGCCAAAGGAAGCCGTTGCCCCCTCGCACCCCGGACCTAAGCGGAGAGTCAGACTCCGCCCCTTCCTTGGACCCCCTCCTTCTGAACACTGCCCATCCTTCACTAACCCCGCAGCACGACGAGGACACCAGATTCCCTGTTTATTTTGGAAACTTTATTTTTAATATTTGTGTTGAATAAAAGCCTCTCTGAGGCCTGATGCCACACCCACTGTGTCTGTCGTTTGCTCTTCCCGCCACACATTTACCCTGTGGTTGGTTGAGGCTGTCGTCTAAAACCCGGTTTCTCTGGCACAGTGCAAGAGGGAGAGTTGCCCGGAGAGGAATCCCCGCCTCGCCCACACCGACCGCTGAAGCCTGGTTGAGGAAGGAAGCACTCCTGTGTGGGCTGTGGCCGTATAATGGGGATATCGCTTGGGGGAGGGAATGTGACGAGTCGGCTGCCTACCCCCTTATTAATATCTTCACCCTGTACTTTAACGCGCCCTTCACCAAGCTCCCGACGGGAGTGGGTGTGTGAGAGAGGAGGGGCGCTGAAACGGCCAGGTCTGGCGGCGTGTGATGAGGCACACCTGATGTGAATGAAGCCTTATCACCGCCGCTGTTATATGCCGAGCGCGCCTCTTCTCGAGAGACTGGTCTCTTCCCCGTGCATGCACACTGGTGTCCTCGTAGGTCCAGGAAGGGAGTGTAGAGGGATCCCGCACCGCCAGAGCCGTGAGCTGCTGGACCCGCGGTCCGGACGAGAACCGTACCCGCTATACAGCTGACGGGCCAGGATGCCAGGCCGTTTATCCCAGGAAGCGCTGAGGGTAAGGAGGACGAAGCCGCCAAAGGAAGGCCTAAGCGGCGAGGGCGTGCGGCCGCCGGACTCCGTCCCTTCCTTGGACCGCCTCCTTCTGAACACTGCCCATCCTTCACTAACCCCACAGCACGACGAGGACACCAGATTCCCTGTTTATTTTGGACACTTTATTTTTATTATTTATGTTGAATAAAAGCCTGTGTCTATCGTTTACTCTTCCCGCCACAGTTACAAACAAGTCAAATGTTATTTCTTCGTAGATTATATAACAACAACTTGGAAAACAGACAAAACAGAAAAGGCAAGAATCATTATTTGAGAAAAGGGCATACTGATATAATAGGCACAGACCTGTAACAGAACTAACTTTACCCTGCGCTGACGTAATTTCTAATTGTAGTGAAAAAGGCTATTTTTCTCTTTGCTGTTTTGGCTGTACATCAGCGGCGGTCAGACGGCTCAAACACACACCATCTCCTGCGCCACGGCTTCAGGGATTTCCTTCTCCAGGTCGAAGCTGAACTCGATGGCTCCTCCGTCTCTGTACTTGCCCTTCAGCTGGCGAGGATCCTCCACCCACAGCTTCAGCGTGATTGAGGTCTTCAGGCCGTCATCCTCCTCCGCCAGCTCCACCCTCACACCGGTGTCCTCCGCGAAGAACCCGTGATTGAGCAGCTCCTTAATGGAGTAACTGTAGGAAGAGCGCACAAGCGTCAAATAAACTGTGTTCTTCTTTAGCAGTTGTGAGCCGTGCTTGTAGAATGAGTGTGAATGCACGCCGGCTAATTTTGAGCTAAAAAAAAGTTTTGAATTTGGGGTTCACACGAAAATTTGTTAATTAAGCCCTTGTCTAGCAATCCCAATGGAGCACAAAAGCAGTCATAAGCAGCACAGGTATATTTGTAGCAATAGCCAACCATACATTGTATGGGTCAAAATTATACATTTTTATTTTATGCCAAAAATCATTAAAATATTAATGTCATGTTCCATTAAAATATTTTGTAAATGTCCTACCGTAAATATACCAAAACGTATTTTTTTGATTAGTAATATGCATTGCTAAGAACTTCATGCATCACGTGGAGATCTTGTCTCTGTAGACTGTACTCGTGAGCTTGAGCTTGTCTCGGTCTGTAGTTACTGTACTGTCCAGGGCTGTCTGTCAGTACTCACCGCTCCTCTTTATTCTGACAAATGCACTCGCCGATGATCTCTTTGATCTCAGGATCCATCACTTTATTATAACTGGCAGGCTTTACCCCCTGAGAGAGAGAGAGAGAGAGAGAGAGAGAGAGAGAGAGAGAGAGAGAGAGAGAGAGAGAGAGAGAGAGAGAGAGAGAGAGAGAGAGAGAGAGAGAGAGAGAGAGAGGCTTAATACAACTTTTATTAAAACCTTAACTGTTTTCCTCTTTGGGTTTCTTATCCAACCATACAATTGTTAAAGTTCACATATGATAATACATTCAAACACTCACATTTGTAATTTTTTCTATTTACTAATAAGTACACATATTACTTTAAAACTTCAACACCAACATGCCATTTTCCAAAACCTCGCACAAAACTCCTCCAACAGACCATATTTCAGAAAACATTTGAATGTCATTAATCAATTTAAAATATGTGTGTTCAATTTTGATTCTGGCATTCACCATGCTTCTAAAAACAACTTCTACATCGACTGAACCTATACCCGTTAACTTATTTTTTCGAGTCTTCCAAATTGCTATTTTAGCCATTCCCAACAAATAGTTTAATAAGCATACTTTTCTTCCCTTTAGAACTGTATATTTAGGACCACTAATAAAATGTTGATTAGAAAAATCTTCACTTAAACCTTCAAAACAATTCTTTAAAATAATAAAAATACTGTCCAACCTCATACAATCTAGAAATAAATGGTCAACTGTCTCTTCAGTTCCACAAAAGGGACATTCCTTACCCACTGCTGGATTCAAGTGTGCCACGTGTCTGTTCGTAGCTATGATACCATGAACAAGTCTCCACTGTAGGTCTGCTGTACGTTTCTCAATAGGAGGTTTGTACAGAGACCTCCAGGATCCTCTAAAGTCTGGCCCAAACACATCTGTCCACCTCCCTACTTGTACTCGTTTTAAAACAGTCTGATGTGTAACTTTAACACAAGTTATATAGATGGCTTTCTTACTTGCTTCACAAAACTGTCCCATCTCCGGAGTTTTAAAAGATAGTATTGTGTCAGCGTCCTCATCATTTTCCTCTGCTGCTGCAGATATACTAATGGATGGAAATTGATACTTTTTCTCCCAATCTTGAGACGGTTGAATTTCCAGTGCCTCCCTGCAGCTTCCAGAAAGTGCATTTTGCACCTCTTCAATCACCTGCTGTAGAAGACGTAGAGATCGAATCCCTGATTCACACTGTAGTTTTGAAGCCGTTTTCCACCCTTTAGTTTCTCTCAGATTGCCTATTTTTGTTAGTCCAGCTCTCGAAAGGCAATTTATCAAGCTCTCTGATGACAGAGTTCTGGTTTGTATCAATGGATTATATAGCAAAGGTTCTCCCATAATCCAGTCGTTGAAAGATCTCTGTTGACATTGAAATTATTTTGCCAAGCTTTTAACATCGATTGATAAAACAGGGATACATTGTTTAGGTCCAGTTCCTTTAGTTTCAGTAAAAACAATTGTTTGTCGTAGCCGAGACCAGACACTGTCCTTAAAAGGGCACACGCTACACAAATCCACCCTTGATCCTCTTCATATAGTATTCTCTGTGCAGTTTGTAGCCTGAAAGTATTGATCCTGCTTCTTACGTCTATTAGAGCTTGTCCTCCTTCTTGTAAAGGCAGATATAGCACCGATCCAGGAAGCCAATGTTGTCCCGACCAAAAAAAGTTAACAAATCTTCTCTGTAAAACTTTTATCATCTCATTTGGTGGCTCCAGCACATTTAATTTGTGCCAAAGCATGGAGGCAGCTAGATTGTTTATCACCAAGACTCTACCCTGTAGGATAGTTCAGGTAATAGCCAATTCCATCTAGACAACTTAGCAGACACCTTCTCCAGCATACCTTCCCAGTTCTTTTGTCTATAACTTTCTTTACCTAAAAGACTCCCAAGATTTTTATACCTTCCTTGCCCCATTGTAATCCACCGGGAGCTGAGGTGGCCCAACATTCTCCCAGGGACCCACAAGAAAACCCTCACTCTTTGCCCAATTTACTTTAGCTGAAGAAGCACTTTCATATAAAGCTAAACTTTTACACAATATCTGAACATCCTCATGTCCAGTAATAAAAACAGTTACATCATCAGAGTAAGCAGAAACAGAAACACTTAACTCATTGACATCTCCAGGTATATGAAATCCTTTCAAACTACTTTTCAGCTTAATTAGTAAAGGCTCAATGGCTAAGCTATAAAGTTGTCCAGAAAGTGGACAGCCCTGTCTTATCCCCCTTTTAACAGGCACCGGGAACTTAACCCCTCCCACCTTGAGCATTACCAAGCACCTCTATATAATAATGTTATCCATGAGATAAACGTTTCTCCAAACCCAAAAGCTTTCAAAACATTTAGAGGTAGTTATGGCCCACACAATCAAATGCTTTCTCTTGATCAATCGATAATACACCAATATTAAATTCATTTTCATAGAGGTCAATTACATCTCTTACTAAAAATAAATTATCCATTATTGTGCGTCCTGGAATACAGTATGTTTGCTCATTTTTTACTACAACACTTAAAAACTTTTTTAATCTATTTGCTAAACATTTAGATAATATTTTATAGTCTTGGCACATCAAAGACACAGGGCGCCAATTCTTTAACAACCCTAAGTCACCGGTTTTAGGCAGGAGTGATAATAATGCCCTTTGGCAGCTGCTGGGTAAAATACCTTTTTGTAAACATTCACCAATTACACTGTAAAAGTCTTCTCCTAAAACATTCCAAAATGATTTATAAAATTCAGCAGGCAATCCATCTACACCCGGGGCACGTCCTGTGGACAGTTGCATAACAACCTCTGATAGTTCTTCATACGAAACCATTGTATCCAATGTCTCTCTGTCCTCAGGTTTCAGGTTGGGTAGTCCTTCCAGCAACTGATCCATACTCGCAGGATCACAGTCTTTAGGCCCAAAAAGTTCAGCATAAAAAAGCATTGCAATTTTTCTCATTTCAATGGGATCCAAAGTTACTGTGCCATTGTCCTTCCGAAGGTAAAGCATTTTTTTTTTCTTAACTACTTTACGTTCTAGATTAAAAAAGAACTTTGTTGGCGCATCCATTTCCTTGATGGAAGATATCCTTGCTCGGACTAAAGCACCTTTTGCTCTTTCTTCTAAAAGAGTTTTCAGCTCTAATCTCTTTTTCTTTAAATCATTAGTTTCACCCAAAGTATTCAAATAAAGCAAATTTTCCCCATCATTAATGCCTTTCTCCAACCTTTCAATTTCTCTCTTAACAATCACAGTGTTATTATAAGAAAATTGCTGACAAAAAATCTTGATGTGAACTTTCCTACCTCCCACCACTGAATTACATTTTCAAAACGTTCCTTTTCTAGTTTCCATTTTTCCCAAAAACATTTAAAATTTTCACAAAAAAACTTATCATTTAACAGTTTAACATTGAAATGCCAGTACGATTTTGGATGCAATACCCTCGCTGTATTAAAGTCAATAGTCACTATATGGTGATCAGAAAAACCACAAGGAGATATACCAACATTCATAACCCTGTTATTGTCTGATTTATTGACATATATTCTGTCTAATCTTGCTCCAGTTACAATGGAGTCTAGTATTTTAACCCATGTATATTGTTTCGTTAATTGATTTCTATTTCTCCACACATCAATGAAATCTAATTCTTGAGTAATCTTGAGAAGCATTTTACTAGACGGTGAATGAGGTTCTTCTCCATTTCTATCCAATACAAAGTTAGTGGTACAATTCCAATCACCTCCCATTATTACACACATTCCCTCATCTACATGTTTTATAATTTCTGTTTTTAGCCTCCCAAATAATTCAATTCGTTGTAAACCTACATTTGGAGCATATACATTGATAAAAAGAAACTTTAACTCTTTAATTTCTACTATTACCATTAAAATTCGACCTTTTTCTAATTCAATAATGGACAAAGTGTTTAGATCTAAATGTTTAGAGAAAAGAATTGCCACGCCTGCACTTAAATTTGTTCCATGACTCAAAATACATTCACCTTCCCACCACCTATACAATTCTACTTCATTTTGACTATCTGAATGTGTTTCCTGTAAAAACATCACATTAATATCTTTAAGATAAGCATATTCTGCAATTATTGCTCTTTTATTCCTATCTCTCCCTCCATTAATATTTAAGGATCCTACTCTTAAAATATCCATAAGAAGATATAAGGAGAGAAAAGAAAAAGACAGAATATTAAGAAAACCGTGCAAAGACACCCTTGATATGCATTTCATTTCACAAGATTAGTTTGATTTACGTTTAACTGGGGTTTTCCCCTTTCTAAGTTTAGTAAGAATCTTCTTTAATCGAAACCTCTTTCGTTTACTCAGATTCTCCTCTCCTTCCCTCCTTTGCCAATATAAAACTGAAGATTCAAACTTTTTTACATCAGAAAAAAAATTCCTGACATCAGCAACCTTCCCAAAAGTCTCATCCAGAAAAACATGTATCTCCTCCAAAGAGTAAACCTGGTCACAACCTACCTGGGATATATCTGAAAAATCAGATAAAACTCCATCCTCATCATCAACCTCATTCATCTCATCCTCACCTAATTTTCGTACCTTTTCTTTAGGTTCACATGAATTTACATTCTTGTCATCAACTTGATTTTTCATTTTTCCAGAATCCGTTAGTTCACATTCTCTGCTTATCTGACCCTCCATCCTTCCCACATCATCTATATCAGACATCTGTACCTCCTCTCTTTCAACCCTTTGCTCATTCCCATCAGACAACTCCTTTTCCTTCCTTACACTGTCAATAACAACGTCCTCATCATTCCTTACTTCCTCAGTAGGAATCTCTTTATCATTTTCCACCTCCTTAGTATGGATTACCGTTTGATTCTGTAGGGGAGGGAGAGAGGGGAGGGGAGGGAGAGAGAGGGGAGGGAGGGAGAGAGGGGAGGGGAGAGAGAGGGGAGGGGAGGGGGAGAGAGGGGAGGGGGAGGGGAGAGGGGAGGGAGAGAGAGGGGAGGGGAGGGGAGAGAGAGAGGGAGAGAGGGGAGGGGAGGGGAGAGAGAGGAGAGAGGAAGAGGGGGAGAGCTAACTCTAGAGAACCAGCACATTTTGCTCGTTTGCATCTGTTTGTGAATAACAGACCAGAAACTGATGTGGTTATTCACTGGTCATCTTTCTCTCCAGTGAGCTGTGGCTCAAAACCTGCTGCAAACAGACATCTGCATCAGTGAGCTGAACTCTGCTTCAAAAATCTGACTACATTTATTCACGAATCAGTTTCCAATTTACTGACTTGGTGACTTCTCATGTTAACAGTTCACTGATTTTCAACGGATAAATCAGTCAGATTGTCACACAAAGCTATCATACAACATCAGAATGTAACGCACAAGTTTTTAATAGTGC
>CM050420.1:32394269-32481769 GCA_027564155.1 Gymnocypris eckloni scoliostomus | reverse complement strand
AAGCGCTTCAGATACCTGGAGAAAAACATATTTACTTGTATTTTGCATTAGCGTTAACTGTAACATTGGGGACTCGAGCACCATAAAGCATGCATGAAACTACAATAACAGTAATCAGTATGGTTCATACACTACATGTGATAGTATCCAGTAAAAGTCTCTCTTTCTCCATCATGCATTTAGAAATTTTCTCGTATGATGAATGCATGCCATACAGCGCATTCATATCAGACTTGTCCCGATTCCTCTAAACAACTACAGAATGGTCACGTGACTTTAAGAAGACTTCAAATATAGCATTTCATAAAAACTACAGCCCCACTTATATATGAAGTGTCTTTAACTATACTGCAGGTCATTCATTTAATGTGACCCTGGAGCACAAAACCAGTCATTTCTTGTGAAATTGAGATTTATGCATCATCTGAAAGCTGAATAAATAATATTTCCATTGATGTATGGTCTGTTATGATCAGACAATATTTGGAATCTGAGGGTGCAAAAAAAATCTAAATATTGAGAAAAATCACCTTTAAAGTTGTTCAAATTAAGTTTTTAATGCATATTACTAATCAAAAATTAAGTTTACGGTAGGAAATATCTTCATGGAACATGATCTTAATATCCTAATGATTTTTGGCATAAAAGAAAAATTTATAATTTTGTCCCATACAATGTATTGTTGGCTATTGCTACAAATATACCCCAGCAACTTATGACTGCTTTCGTGCTCAAGGGACACGTATCTCGATCTTACTGCCATGAATTGCTGAATGATATATTATAAAGCTGTCTTTGTCATGAACATCATCTGAATTTTTAAACATACGGTTAAAAGTTGACTGGAAAAGGTCAATCTTTTATATTTTAAACCACCAAAATCAGAATTTTTCAATTTGACAGCGATGATTTCTGTTCTCACAAGTAATAACTCTCTCTAAATGCAGATTTAATTCATTATTAAATGTAATTTTCGATTACAGTAAAGATATTTAACATGTCCCTCGGGTTATTAGCACTCTGTTATTCTGACTACTGTCACTTTAAATGGAAGCAGAGGCACCACGTCCGTGGAAAGAAAACAGCTTGTAAGTGGAAAGGTTGTGTGAGGCTTAGGGTTGCATAAAGTTGGAAAATGTCCAGTAAATTTCGGATACTTACCGGATTAGGGTTAGCTTAGCTTACCGGGAATTTTGGAAACTTTCGGGGATTTTGGGAAAGTTTCCGGGAATTTTCCACCTCTTTGCAACCCTAGTGAGGCTTGACCATTTTTAAGCTGCTATTTCATAGTATCTGTTTCATAAATGCTCACACAATGACATCTCCCTGTGATGATTATATACAAGACACTTTAAACTACTGGACTGCAGCTCAGACTATGGCTCTAATAACATCAAGCATGGTCCGTGTCGGTCTGAGACGGTCTCACGTTTTGAGCGTGCCTGACGTCATGAGCTCTGTGACCAGCACGATGCACTTCTTCCCCTTCAGCGGAGACTCCCAGAAATCATAGAAGCGCACGATGTTTGGATGCTGGAGACCCTTCAACATCTCAGCCTCCTCTTTAAAGCGCTGCCTCTCCACCTTCGTCAGCTTGCGGTCCTGAAACACATGACACAAACAGATTAAAACCATTCATCTGACAGCGAATAAATCAGCTCGGTGTGGAACAGATCTCATCAGAAATTGAATTCAGAAATATCTTCTTTTAATCAAGCGAGAGAGAGAGATACCGCCACCATCCTGCAGAGAGATATGTGACCCTGGAGCACAAAAGCAGTCATAAGCAGCACAGGTATATCTGTAGCAATAGCCAGCAATACATTGTATGGGTCAAAATTATAAATTTTTATTTTATGCCAAAAATCATTAGATATTAAGATCATGTTCCATGAAGATATTTCCTACCGTAAATATATCAAAATGTAATTTTTGATTAGTAATCAAAAATGGACTGGACTACACGCACACACTGCACTAACACATCTGCTATCACTGGACACCATACAAAGCACACCCACGACATTGCATATGCATAATCTGTTGCACCTTGCACAACTATCTGTTGCACAACCAATCTACTGTAAATTATAATCTGTTGCACCTTCACATATTACTATGCATAGATGTGGACATAATGCAGACGTGTACATACGGTGTATAATGTGTATTGGTGTATTAGTAACTAAGTATGTCTTTATAGTACACTGTGTGTACTGAGTATATGTATGTGTATTTTGCACATTGTCTTCTGTACAGTCTGTAAATATGTACTGTCCATATGTAAATTGTTTAGTTTTTTTGCACTGTCTGAGCACGCTCATAAGAATTTCACTCACCAAGGCACTTGTGCTGTGGTGATGTGACAATAAAAGTGATTTGATTTGATTTGATTTGATTTGATTTGTAATATGCATTGCTAAGAACTTATTTTGAACAACTTTAAAGATGATTTTCTCTCAAATATTGTCCGATCATAACAAACCATACATCAATCGACATATTATTTATTCAGCTTTCAGATTATGCATAAATCTGAATTTCAGAAAATGGACCCTTATGACTGGTTTCGTGCTCCAGGGTCACAAAAATGTCTCATTACAGAAGTCAAATATGTGGTGAACACTGTTAATGTCGACTTCAAACCAGATTATATCTGAAAGCATAAGTGTCATTTTTAGGCCTGATGAATGTGCACACACTGCAAAAACATGCTTTTCTTACTTAAATTTTTTTGTCTTGTTTCCAGCATAAATATCTAAAAAATCTTACATCAAAAAGGGTTTTCTGTTTTTTTATATATATATTTTGGCTGGAAACAAGACAAAAATTTAAGTAAGAAAAGCATGTTTTGCAGTGTAGCGAGAGGCGTTTGCAGCACTCATGCATTATGCAGCAGTTGATGATGTCTTTCCCAGCATGCTTCACCTCTGCTCCATATGCATCGCCTCATGCTCACAGTGCAGACAATACAGCTTTCAAACATACAGATAAACTACACCTTTTACAATTAAGGTAACGACACAGGCAAACGGTTGAAATTAACATAGATTAAAAATGCATTTATTTGATCAAAACACAGTAAAAACAGTAAAAAAAATAATTGTTGGACCTACTTTATCTGAAGTGTTTTAAACTACTTTGTATTTACATTAAATCCACTTCTTGTGTACATACATGTTTGTATTTTATTGGTGCTGTCAAACGATTAATCGCAATTAATCGCATCCATAATAAACGTTGTTGTTTACATAACATATGTGTATACGTATTATGTATATATAATCACATTCATGTTTATATTGTGGAAAAATATTTTATGTTATATTAAATATATTTATATATAATATAAATATATAAATGTATAAATGTATAAAATAGTGCTGTCAAACGATTAATCACGATTAATCGCATCCAAAATAAAGGTTTTTGTTTACATCATATATATGTGTGTGTTCAGTGTTTATTATATATATAATATAAATACGCACACATGCAGTATATATTTTGAAAATATGTACATGTATTTACATTCCTATCATTATATTTAATATTATATATAAATATATTTAATATATAAACATAACATATTTTTCTTAAATATATACATGCATGTGTTTGTATTTATATATATATATATATATATACACAATATATGAGTATGTACTGTATATATGTATTATGTAAACACAAACTTTTATTTTGGATGCGATTAATTTATGTCGTTTGACAGCACTAGTATAAACATACAAATATTTTCAAAATATATACTGTGTGCGTGTGTGTGTGTGTGTGTGTGTGTGTATTTATATATAGATAATAAATATACACAGTACACATATGATGTAAACAAAACTTTTTTGGATGCGATTAATCGCGATTAATCGTTTTACAGCACTATTTTTTATTTTAAAATACATTAATACCCTAATATGAAGTGTGACCATACTACTTTCTTGTTAAATTATTTCTGAGATCAAAGCTGAATTTTCAGCATCATTACTCCAGTCTTAAAACAGAAAACAGTTGTTTCAAATTTGAAATACTTCTCAATATTAGTGTATTTTTCATTAAATAAGCACAGCCTGGGTGAGCATTCGAGGCATGAAGCTCGGTGCAGCACGTGCTTTTTTCCGTGTCGACTTCATTTCAAATTTTTGGAAAAGCAAAACAAAAAACCAACTAGTCCAGTCAATTTAGTCCATGATACGAACATAACTTGGGTCTCTCTTTATGAGAACACCAGCACATCTGTACACTTTTACCCACTGCTTCTCTCATACTGCTGTTTCTTCAGGAAGCTTTATTTATTTAATTTTATTTTATGATAACACTTTTAAAATGGCATCAACTAAACCCCACAGTCCCCCCCCCCGCTGTTCCTCAGCCGGGTGATTCAGTGTTTTCAGACGGACGGCTCTAAATATGGGCTGTTAAACTCACAGGATTTCATCAATACGCTTCTGTTCCAGCTCTATTAGCGCGCACACAGACCCAGAAGACCTTTATTGATAGAGCTATGACATAATCACAGTTGAGCACACACAGATCCGCGCATGTCTCTTTTCCCCAAACGTTACATCCAAAAAACGCTGTTAGAAACACGGCTGCGCGAGTGTGTGTTCACGATTCATCAATATATAACCGCACTCACACACACAGAGAGACGGCCTTTGTTTAGTCAGGACTAGGGGTGGACAATATGACCCCAATCGTACATCACGATAACGATATATTTATATCACGGTATATTTATTTATTTATATGATACTAAAATCTTTGATATAATATAATCTCCATAATCCTTGTCACCGATGTCAATATCAAACTAATACAAGACTCAAAAAACTCAACCTCACTGAAGATAAATAAACAAGTTAGTGATGAAATAAGGATAAGAAATTAATTGCAAGCAAAAGGACGAAAAACTACAATAAATAAGAAATGCTACATACAGATACAAAAGTGATTTAGTGCATTGAGAGATTTTTCTCTGTGTTGTTTGATTAATATAAACGGCAGACGGGACAAATATTGGACAGCTTCCCCTTTAAGACCAAGGTCCAGGTCTAATATACTGTTACATGTGTGTTTTCTCTTTCAGCTGTTTACTCGCTCTTAAGACCTAAATCACTGTGTTTATTAGGATACTTGCCAAGCCGGGGATTATGATGCATATAAGTGTGTTTTTGTAATCGTTCAAAGCCAATAAAGTGGTAAAAATGTACTCACACCGAAACAGAAACGGTGCACACTCTGTTGTCTGTTGCTTAAAATCGGTCAATATTGGGTTTTTTTTAAACTGCAGTGCTTAAAAACGCGTGTCCATGCTACATATAAAGTCCCTTGTTTAGAAACAAGCTCCTGGTTTAGTCCTGGCTGGTCGTTATCCTGCTCTGAGCCCCGTGGTGGCGTGTAAAGATCATCCAAATGATGAAAAAGCATTACAAAAGCATGTATTTTGCGACACCTTGAAATAAATGATCGGGCATAATATGAAAAAAAAAATAATTGTCCATCCAATATATATCGTCATGTCGCACAGCCCTAGTCAGGACTGACAGAAGGACACTCAACTCTAGATTACAGCATAAGCTATGAGAGTCCGTGCCTTATGCTGATTTTACCACACGTATGGAGTCTGTAGCATCAATATTAGAAAACAATAAATGGTTACATTTATGAAAGCAGATTAAACAATAGTACTCTGCCCAGTGCATTGATCAAACCTGAATGAACAATAAAGACCCCATGAAACAGCTTTCTTATTATTTCCAAACAGGAAGTACTTAACTGGGAGTGTCTGTTTAAACTAACTCCGCCCACAAACGTGTGATTGGGATGGGCAACACTGTAAAAAGATGCTTGTTTAACACCAATTTCAGTGGCGTAAATGGTAAAGTGCATGCTTTTTGATGCGATCGACCCGAGTTCGAACCCAGAAACTTTTTTTTCTCCCTTTTCAAATCTCATATCGCATCGGAAAGGCATTTATAACTAGGTAAAATATGTAAAGGCTAGGTAACCAGATATGATATAGCATGGGACTACTTTCAGGTGCTGCATAATATCATTGCGGTACGGCAGCAAAGCTCCTTGATTATTAAACCGGGATGAGAGTATAGTTCCTAGCCATATTGACGCTAGAATCACAACTTTCAATTTCCCGTCAGTCTTAGTACACGATTTAACTACAGAAGAGCTTTAAATATGAAAATTATCAAAATCTTTGGTCATTTTTGAGCAAGATGCTAACAGTCTAATCGGATTCAATGATCTATGCTAAGCTAAGCTAAGCTAAAAGTGCTACCGCCAGACCCAGAGATTGGCTGAATGGATAAAAAAAAACGGTAAAACTCAACTCTTGGGGAGTTGTAAAATGAACCTATTTAAAAAAAAGTGGAGTGATCCTTTAAACCCTGCATGTAACTAGTTACTCCCAACACTGAGTTTAGAAAATGCATTGTGCAAATGCTGCCGAGTTTGAAGCATCTTTCAGTCAACGTCATGAACTCGGTGGCTTTCAGTGCACTACTGACCTCAGCGCTTTACTCCGATTCTGAATGGAGGCGTTTTGATTGTAAGTCTGACCGCGGTCCTGACTGACCCACTGACCCGATTCCACACATCAGAACAATCAGCCCAGTGAATGCTGAGGTCAGAGGTCACCGGCACGACTTTGACCTCCACAAGAGTCTCTATGACACACGCTGATGCTGGAGTTTCACTGCAACTAGACACTTCCAGAGATATGATGCATCTGTCAGTCTGAAGAACCGGACCGCAGTTAGCTTCTGTGATCAGATCAGTGTTGCCAACTATTTCCAATAGAAAGTAGCTAAAGTCTGCTCGAAAAGTCGCTAAATGTCGCTAGATGACGTCATGCGTAAATTTGCATATTAATGACGTAATCACATCCTATTATATATTTTAGAGTGTGACATTTTAGCTATTTTAAACATGTGCAATATTCTAGCTTTGTGTATTTGTATATATATTTGTATTATGTATAGGTTTTTAATATTTTATATTATGTATTTATATTTGTGTATATCTTTAATAAAGTGGTATTTAAAGTTATATGTATATATGCTTTTTATATGTGTATATGAGTTTAATAAGTTTAATTAATTTTATTGTTGTGTATGAGTAAGTACAATCACGTACAGTCTCTCAGACGTAGCCCAGTAAACGATCTCAGAGGAGTTCAGAAACTGGTATGAACTAAAGCTCTGTGACAGTGAGTAATATAAGTGCATGAGATAAAAATAAAATTAAAAAAAGAAGAAAAAAACGGTCAAATTAAATAGTTTTATTTCAAACAAAGGAGCAGCAGGCAAGTGATTGGTCCATGGCAACACCGTGTGCACATGCACAGCTCATTGACATCTATGTCAGCTGCCGTGCGGTCAGTGGAATGTGCTGCTCCTCTCAGCCGGAGCCAGCGCTCACTGATCAGAGCAGACACAGGGAGAGGTGTAACTCAATATCTCCCGCTCGCAGGACAGTACTGGCGACATTTGGAAAGTTGCTAAGGTTTTTCCAAAAGTCGGTAGATTTGTCGCTAGGCGCTTTTTAAAAAAAAGTCGCTAAAGGGGTCTGAAAAGTCGCTAAATCTAGCGACAAAGTCGCTAAGTTGGCAACACTGGATTAGATTCTGATAAGTCTGTTTATCGTATGAATTTCATCAGCTTTGTATTTTAGTGAGCAGCTTTTTGACATAATGACGATGACGTCAAATCTGCTCCAGGGCCTATTTTAAACACTCCCTGTCTTTGTAAATACCCAAACACTAGCTAAAAATCAACACTAATTGGGAAAGCTAATCAGCAGGCTCAAATAATAGATCTCTGATTAAAGCAATAAGCCTGAAGAAGCCGTGGTTTACAGTGAATTTATAACAGCTAAGGGGCATTGTTAGGCACGACCAGGGGCGCATTAATGCACGGGCTTCAAAGGGCTGAAGCCCTGGGGCCTACACTGGAAAGGTGAGCCACTGGCGGCATGGAATTTATATTTTTCTCATAATTATTTATATGGAATTTGTAGCAGTGGGAAACTCACACTCTCATTTTCAGTGACGCCCTGGCTGTAGTAGTCAATATAGTGAATGGTTCAGTTTTGGTTCCCCCCACACAGTTTGTATAGTTGTTATGTTCCACCGACATACTGTAAGCGGAATGCAGCACAATCAATGCATTCGCTAGTAAAGTAGCCCAACACAAGAGTGTCTTTATGTTAACGTGCAGATCAACGAGAGAAACGACACTGCTGTGTGAAAGGAACTGGACAGGACTACTTTCTGTAATGTCATACAGTGCGAGTTCAATAACTTGCGTAGATGTAATCGGTGTCAGATGAAGGTTTGAGATTAAGGTGCTGCTTCAAAGTCTGGTGTTTATGGTGTTTAAATCATACCTGTAAACTCACATTTCAGCCAGGAAACTTTTGATGGCATTTTCATATTACCGCCGTATAAAGCCTGTAATAACATAGTATTTACTTTATATAACAGGTATAATTCTGCTGTTCCTAAGCGCCACCTTGTGGCAAAGAGAGAATTTGCATATCACTTATATTCACATTTTACGCAAATGCAAATTTAACATAAATAATTGTTAGGAAGCTAAAAAAAGAATGCTATCATAGTGCTGTAGCCCAGGGGCCTCTGGTTATCTTAAGGTGCCCCTGGGCATGACGCGGAGTGGTATAATTGGTATCGATGTTCTTTGTTTAATCCATGGAATCCATAAAGACCAGTCTAATGACAACAGGCAAACAATCAAAAATTATCAGCATTTTTAAATGACATTATAACTGACCACAAGGGGGCGCTGCACCCAAAATATTTTCAGAGCATGGTGCTGATGACACACACCTAGTTTCATTATGATACGCCAATGCATTCATAAAATATCTAATTTCATGAAAAAAAACAATGACAGAAATGGAGAAATTGGATATCGCCCTGAATTTAAAGACACCAGTATTGTGATTTTTAGCCAAAAAAATCACAAGTTTTATGCAAATATAGCCATTTTTCATGACCACTTGATGGCGCTGTGCTGAAACTGTGCAGGTACCCTCAGGTCGTGGTTATCATAACACACACCAAGTTTGGTTTTAATTAGAGGTGGGCATAGATTAATTTTTTTAATCTAGATTAATCTAGATTAATTTTGGAATTAATCTAGATTAAAATGGCTCATTTGAATTCTGCCGAAGGCATTCAGAATATGTGTGCTACCCAAATAATACCTAAAAGTAAGTCTTTGAGAACGGGTTTCTCAAGCCAGGTGGCACATTAGACCAGGGGCTCATCTCCTGTTTCCAAAATGCATCACAAACTTTAATCTCTTCCCGTCCCAATCCCACGAAAAAACTGGAGGAAAATCCCGTTCCACTCCCGGAAGAATGACTCCCATTCCCTCCCACTCCCGTGTTGTTGTTTTTTTTGCCGATAACTGTCAATTACAGTAAAAATATAGTACAGATCACAGCGTGCCCTCCTTATTAGTTGAATAAAAACCCAAAATGTCGTTTTTTGTTATTATATTGAACTGAAAGCCATCTTATTATGCAGTGTTGCACAGATTAAATTTCATGTAAATCATCCATGCTAACACACACGTCTTCTATTTCTTTTTTTTTTAGACATTTCACTCTCTATAGATATATTTTTCTATGTACTGTATTTTTAGATATATTTGAGTTTCGAAGTTTCTCGTTCAAGTTCACATGAGACCTAAAGCGCATCCTGTTTGCTTAAAAGCGCAAGCGTTTCGTTGTTATTCTGAGTGCACACAAATAAGCGAGTCTTTACAGATTCGAAAGATGTATTAGGCTACTTTTATCTGTATGACCAAAAATAGCGGAGATTTTAAGAGCAAGTGGCGCTTTTGAGCCTGTCTTGCAGCAAACGCGCTTCCACACAAACACTTCAATAGCGCACATTTCTCTAGGTTAACATCATATTGAGCGGCCATGTAAAGTTGCTACTACATACATCTTTCAGATGAAAAGCCATATTTGAGGTTGATGAATGATAGGCGTTTGGAATGTCCTGCCTGATTGTATTACCACATAGACCAGCCGTTAACAATCTGTCCATCACGGACTGCGAGCCTCTAGTTCGAAGACCGTTCTCGCCCCTACAGTGCAATTCGGCTAGGTATACATCCACGCTAAAATATCAGGGTGAAAGTCATCATAGCTTGCGTAGTATAGACCCAGCTCCCAACCCAACTTTGAGAATAGATTAACGGCGATATTTTTTTTATCGCCGATAAGAGTCTCACGTTAACGCAGCACGTTAACGCCGATAACGGCCCACCACTAGTTTTAATACACTAAAGCGTTGCGGAGATATAGCCTCACATCCATTTTGCTGTTAAATTCGTTAACACGTTTTTCAACAGTTTGACTAATCAGCATGAACTCCAGGTTATTTTGTCAGCATGGCTTAAAGGTGACGTGATTCAATTTTGTGAAAAGCCGGACAAACTTTTTTTTTGTCAAACATAAGATAAAAAAAAGTATGTTTTTCAGAAAATTCTAAATTATGCAAAAATTCTGTTCCTTAATTGGCCTGTATTTACGTATTTACCATTGCTTGGAAAAGCTCCAATACGGGACATTTTAAAACGCGTAACGTGGCTTAATGCATTAAAAATGTTTTTTACAGAACCTAACTCAGTAAACACAATATTAATAAAGCATTTACTGTACAGCACATCAGTCTAAAATAAAGCACGCAATGTGTTTAATTCCACGTTAAGCATTTTCTTACCAAGGAAAAGACTTAATGCATTAAAAGAGTTTTAAATGACCAAACTCAATAAACAATATTAATAAATGATACTATGCACAGACAAACCTGAGTTCGGTCTTTTAAAAACACTGTTTTAATGCATTAAGCCACGTTAAGTGTTTTCCTCCCAAAGAAAACCGTTATAAGTTTGTGTTATGGCTCATATCTGCTCCTCTATACATAGTATGATTAATTAACAATATTGATTGAGTTTGGTCTTTTAAAAACACTGTTTTAATGAATTAAGTCATTAAGCGTTTTCCTTATGAGAGAAAAATGCTTAACGCGTAATTAAACGTGTTGCGTTCTTTATTCTGGACTCTGCTTGTCTGTACACGGTAGGCTTTATTAATAATTAGTTTATTGAGTTTGGTCTTTTAAAAACACAGTTTTAATGCATTAAACCACGTTAAGTGTTTTACACCCATAGAAAACCGTTATAAGGAAAATGCTTAACGCATTGCGTTCGTGTTATGGCTCATATCTGCTCCTCTGTATATAGTATGATTAATTAACAATATTTATTGAGTTTGGTCTTTTAAAACACTGTTTAAATGCATTAAGCCACGTTAAGCGCTTAAATCCCATACAGGTCCGGCTCCCTTCAGACTAAATTTTTTATATCTCTCCTTCTGTTCTCTTGTGTAATGGTTTGTTGCTTCATTTAGAAATACGGCAAATTCTTAGAGTAAACTGGATAAAAAATGTGGTTTCACATAGTCTTTACGTTACAGATTTTGAGGAGATCTCTTACTGCATCACTGATCTGTCCGGGTCCAAAACGCATCATCAATAGTGATGGGCCGTTCTTGAACGATTTGTCCTTTTCCAACAAATCTTTAATGTGACTCGGGAAGGCTGAGTCGTCTCGGGGAGTGATTCGTTCAGTCGCGCATGCACAACATCCGATAGGTTCTGTACTGGATTAGTTCACCTGTTTCGAGTCTTCGGGTTTGAGTCGTTCGTTTATAACATGATAGCCCCATATGCGAAACCTATGCCGGAAAAATACTTAATAATAATAATAACCACAGTGTAAAAAAAATTATGTACTTTTTACAAAATTATTTTGGCAGCTGTGGTTGAAAAATACAGAAAAAATGTAAACACATTTACAGAAAAAAACTGTAAAATGTACAGTATAAAAATGTAATTTTTAAACAAGGACATTCGAATGTGAAACAGTAAATTCAACAACACACAAACACAAAACACCATCATGGTAACACACATGATACTTAATGCAATAAACTTTCATTAAACAACAGAAGATGTAACATAAATCCCAAACGCACATAACCGATAACACACTATTAAAAACATGATTATTTAAACAAAATACTTTCAAATGTGGAGTGCCATGCAGAGAATTCTGGGAATATCAGTTTACAGTTTTTAACTATAAATTATGCATTGATTTGTTATTTTTTACTTCTAAAAGCTGTACAATTAACAGCATTTTACTGTAAATTTACATGAGTTAGATCTTTTACAGCTTTACAGTATATATAACGAGAACTTAACATATTATTTGCCAAAACCAAAATTTTACAGTTAAAATTACACTTGTTTTTTTAGTTACCACATTCGGTGTTCGCGGAAAACAACCACCATGACAGAAATTCACACATTTATAAACTGTAAGAAATAAAAAGCTACAATTTGAGACCAGAAACGCAAGAGTAAATAATAATAATAACTCTGCACCCATTTGTAAGGAAGGTTGTAAATGAACTAATTTCTCTATCCGATGCGGTCACGTCACGAGACAAAAGAGCAAATGACTCGAAAAGACTCGAGAGATTAACTAATCGACTCTCTTTCCGGCTCTAACTGCATTGGTTAAGTTATGTTGCTGGCAACGACTCGAACCCGAAGACTTGAGGTGAGCTAATCATAGCCTAAAGACCCAGGTATACAATTAATTAATCTTTTCTGTTTCTTATAGCATTACAGTTGTGTATTGTTGTAGTGTGATCAACGTTTGCGTAAGTAGTAGACGTGTTAGGGGAGTAACCAGGCCCGTAGCCAGCTATGAGGTCTGGACCTCGGTAAATGTTTCATGTTCAAAATTAAAATGAGTTATCTGAATGAATAATTTGCTCCTCATATGACATTATACATGAAATGTATAATTCAATTTAGACTGTTTGTAAGGATTTTAGCATCCGTGGTATAAAACTGACCGTTGCCAGATGCTGGCGAAGTAAACGAGTCTCTTTAGCCTCGTTGAGAGAGTTGTGAGTAGGGTTGCAAAAAGTTTGAAAGTGTAATAAGTTTCGAATACGTTTCCGGAAATTTAGCTGAAATTACCCACCCCTTTGCAAGCCTAGTTGTGAGTAAGGACGCGGGCACAGCCTCAAAACAAAGCATTTTGGACTTGTCTTTTCCACTTAAGTTGACACTTTCGAAAAGTTGATAAAGTAGAAAATTGTAGTTTAGGGTTAGCAATATCTTTATCGTATCTTATTTTTCAAAAGATTTGAAATAATTTTGGTTTATTTGTATTTATTTTTCATTTTTAATAGATATATCTGGTAACCCTGCATCGCCGGCACTCAAACTGACAAGCCCATGGACTGGTTATTGCACAATCATTAAGGGAAATGCAAAAACTTCATGATATTATCTGTCAGAAACGTTATCAATGCTATCAAAAACAGTATTTAACACTCGTACACAGATCTGTAGAACAAGCAGGTTACATAATGAAATTAAATACACTAGCCATGAATAAGTCTATGCTATGTGTCATTCAGTATAGTAGTTAAAATGTTCATAAATCATGTTATGAACATTTATAAGAGCACTAGACAAAGTTATCAGCTAAATGTGACCCTGGAACACAAAACCAGTCTTGGTCGCTGGAGAATATTTGTAGCAATAGCCAACAATGCATTGTATGGGTCAAAATTATACATTTTTATTTTATGACAAAAATCATTAGATATTAAGATCATGTTCCATGAAGGTATTTAATAAATGTATTACCGTAAATATATTAAAACTTAATTTTTGATTATTAATATGCATTGCTAAGAATTCATTTGAACAACTTTAAAGATGATTTTCTCAATATTTAGCTTTTTTTTGCTCCCTCAGATTCCAGATGTTCAAATATTGTCCGATCATAACAAACCATACATCAATGGAAATATTATTTATTCAGCTTTCAGATGATGCACAAATCTCAATTTCACAAAATTGACACTTAAGACTAGTTTTGTGCCAGTCCCCCCCCGGCTACGACCATGGAAGTAACACGTAACATTTTAATTATATTTCGGAAAAATATTCACTCATTTTGCTGACGAGACTCAAAGGTCCATCACTAATCCTGAAGACCTTACACTTGAGCTACGAGGAGTTTAGGATCAGAAACGAATGGTGTTCGTGTCTAGGCTTGTTTGAGGATGAGTGGTGCATTCGGCTCTGTTCTGTTTGGTTCACTCCAGCTATTTTTGGGCACAGTAGCACATGTACGCCCACTTTCTCATCTCCCAGACAAGCAGCATTCTTATTTAATGTCCTTCGTCACACAGCCGCAAACTTCATATTTCCTTAGGCTTGGTCTTGTTTCAGCCGTGGCCTAGTTGAACTAATAAGGATCTGAACTGATCTCAAAAAGCTTCTCTTGAGATTCATATATTCTTACATTTTAAAATCAATTATTGAACTGCTCAGGGCTTCATTTAAAGCACTGTTTTGGACTTCTGTGTCCACAAATGGACACTTTTTGGATTTCCTTCAGCTTCTCAGAGACTGTTTGTAATACAAAGCCAACATTTTAATACAATAAAATCACATCTATCAGCTATTCATTGCTGCAACATGTGTGCATATGATAATATACGTACAATTAACAGTTCGTGAAATGTTGCAACTGACCCCACAACAGGGAACGATTGCAACATTCATTAAAATGTCATTAAAATATTCTTGAATATCATTTTGCAATTCCTTTATTTATTTGTGCAGACAGGGTCTTCAATAAGTTAAACTGCTTGTCTAAAACCAAAGAAAAGTAAATATAAAAACACTTTCAATAAGTAGATGTTTTACCTAAAAGGTGAGATACCTAATTATTGTAAGTGGTTCTTTATTAATACAAAATAAATATAATTATGTAATGTTATGGCAAGCTTTTAAATAAATGCTGCAGTAAGGGAAAGAATGTTGGGATGGTTGCAACAATGTGAATCATAATTAAAATGTTATGTTTTTACTTAGAGTTGAATGTTTTTCAACTTAAGCCTGGAATACACTATGCGATTTTTTTCCCTGATTTCCCCCCCGATTTTATAGTCTGAACAAGTTGACGCTAGTCGAGGAAAGTCAGAGCCAGTCTGCAGATTACAGCTGGTAGATTCCACAGAAAATCTCGTAGTGTATTACGGTCACAGACTCCGATTTGTTAGCGTCAGACTTGGATTCTATCCAGTCGGAAGATATCAAACATGATTGATATTTTCAGCCGATTTTAAAACACAAATGTTTTAATTTGTCATGCGTCTCCTAGCAACAAGGCGCACGTTTCTGCGTGAGTTCGTTGTGATCGGAACATAGTCTCCTAGCAACAAGACGCAAGTTTTTGCGTGAGTTCGTTGTGATCGGAACATCGGCTGCTAGCAACAACACGCACGTTTTTGCGTGAGTTCGTTGTGATCGGAACATCGTCTCCTAGCAACAAGGTGCACGTTTCTGCGTGAGTTCGTTGTGATCGGAACATCGTCTCCTAGCAACAAGGTGCACGTTTCTGCGTGAGTTCGTTGTGATCGGAACATCGTCTCCTAGCAACAAGACGCACGTTTCTGCGTGAGTTCGTTGTGATCGGAACATCGTCTCCTAGCAACAAGGTGCACGTTTCTGCGTGAGTTCGTTGTGATCGGAACATCGTCTCCTAGCAACAAGACGCACATTTCTGCGTGAGTTCGTTGTGATCGGAACATCGTCTCCTAGCAACAAGACGCAAGTTTCTGCGTGAGTTCGTTGTGATCTGAACATCATCTCCTAGCAACAAGACGCAAGTTTCTGCATGAGTTCGTTGTGATCGGAACATCGTCTCCTAGCAACAAGACGCAAGTTTCTGCGTGAGTTCGTTGTGATTGGAACATCGTCTCCTAGCAACAAGGAGGACGTTTCTGCGTGAGTTCGTTGTGATCGGAACATCGTCTCCTAGCAACAAGGCGCACGTTTCTGCGTGAGTTCGTTGTGATCGGAACAGCGTCTCCTAGCAACAAGACGCATGTTTCTGCGTGAGCTCGTTGTGATCGGAACATCATCTCCTAGCAACAAGACGCATGTTTCTGTGTGAGTTCGTTTTGATCTGAACATCGTCTCCTAGCAACAAGATGCAAGTTTCTGCGTGAGTTTGTTGTGATCGGAACATCGTCTCCTAGCAACAAGACGCAAGTTTCTGCGTGAGTTCGTTGTGATCGGAACAGTATCTCCTGACAACAGGGCGCACGTTTCTGTGTGAGTTCGTTGTGATCGGAACAGTGTCTCCTCGCAACAAGGCGCACGTTTCTGCGTGAGTTCGTTGTGATTGGAACATCGTCTCCTAGCAACAAGGCGCACGTTTCTGTGTGAGTTAGTTGTGATCGGAACAGTGTCTCCTAGCAAAAAGGCGCACATTTCTGCATGAGTTCGTTGTGATTGGAACATCGTCTCCTAACAACAAGATGCACGTTTCTGTGTGAGTTCGTTGTGATCGGAACAGTGTCTCCTAGCATCTCCTAGCAACAAGACGCAAGTTTCGCGTGAGTTCAGATCGAACAGTATCTCCTGCAACAGGGCGACGCTTCTGTGTGAGTTTGTGATCGGAACATCGCCTCCTAGCAACAAGACGCAAGTTTCTGCGTGAGTTCGCCAGATCGAACAGTATCTCCTGACAACAAGGCGCACGCTTTCTGTGTGAGTTCGTAGATCGAACAGTGTCTCCGCAACAAGGCGCACGCTTTCTGCATGAGTTCGCCAGATTGGAACATCGCCTCTCCTAGCAACAAGGCACGCTTTCTGCGTGAGTTGTGATCGAACAGTATCTCCTAGCAACAAGGCGCACATTTTTCTGCATGAGTTCGTGATTGGAACATCGCCTCCCTAACAACAAGATGCACGTTTCTGTGAGTTCGTTGTGATTGGAACAGTGTCTCCTAGCAACAAGACGCACGTTTCTGCGTGAGTTAGTTGTGATTGGAACATCGTCTCCTAGCAACAAGGCGCACGTTTCTGCGTGAGTTCGTTGTGATCGGAACATCGTCTCCTAGCAACAAGACGCATGTTTCTGCGTGAGTTCGCAGATCGGAACATCGCCTCCTAGCAACAAGGTGCGAACGCTTTCGCGTGAGTTCGTTGGGATTGTAACATCGCCTCCTAGCAACAAGACGCATTTCTGCGTGAGTTCGCAGATCGGAACATCGCCTCCCAGCAACAAGACGCACGTTTCTGCGTGAGTTCGTTGTGATCGGAACATTGTCTCCTAGCAACAAGACGCAAGTTTCGCGTGAGTTCGTTGTGATTGGAACATCGCCTCTAGCAACAAGGCGCACGCTTTCTGTGTGAGTTCGCAGATCGGAACAGTGTCTCCTAGCAACAAGGAACATTTCTGTGTGAGTTCGCCAGATTGGAACATCGCCTCCCTAGCAACAAGATGCACGTTTTGTGTGAGTTCGTTGTGATCGGAACATTGTCTCCTAGCAACAAGGCGCACGTTTCTGCGTGAGTCCATTGTGATCGGAACATCGCCTCCTAGCAACAAGACGCATGTTTCTGCGTGAGTTCGCAGATCGGAACATTTTCTCCTAGCAACAAGACGCATGTTTCTGCGAGTTCGTTGTGATCGGAACATCGCCTCCTAGCAACAAGGTGCAAGTTTCGCGTGAGTTTGTTGTCACAGATCGGAACATCGCCTCCCAGCAACAAGACGCACGCTTTCGCCTGAGTTCGCAGATCGGAACAGTGTCTCTAGCAACAAGACGCACGCTTTCGCGTGAGTTCGCCAGATCGGAACATCATCTCCCTAGCAACAAGACGCATGTTTCTGTGTGAGTTCGCTTTGATCTGAACATCGCCTCTAGCAACAAGATGCAAGTTTCTGCGTGAGTTTGTTGTGATCGAACATCGCCTCCTAGCAACAAGACGCAAGTTTCGCGCGTGAGTTCGCAGATCGAACATCGTATCTCCTGACAACAGGCGCACGCTTTCTGTGTGAGTTCGCAGATCGAGAACAGTGTCTCCTAGCAACAAGGCGCACGCTTTCGCGTGAGTTCGTTGTGATTGGAACATCGCCTCCCTAGCAACAAGGCGCACGTTTCTGTGTGAGTTAGTTGTGATCGGAACAGTGTCTCCTAGCAACAAGGCACTTTCTGCGTGAGTTCACAGATTGGAACATCGCCTCCCTAACAACAAGATGCACGTTTCTGTGTGAGTTCGTTGTGATCGGAACAGTATCTCCTAGACAACAGGCGCACGCTTTCTGTGTGAGTTCGAGATCGGAACAGTGTCTCCTAGCAACAAGGCGCACGCTTTCTGCGTGAGTTCGCAGATTGGAACATCGCCTCCTAGCAACAAGGTGCACGCTTTCTGTGTGAGTTAGTTGTGATCGAACAGTATCTCCTAGCAACAAGGCACGCTTTCTGCATGAGTTCGTTGTGATTGGAACATCGCCTCCTAACAACAAGATGCACGCTTTCTGTGTGAGTTCGCAGTGATTGGAACAGTGTCTCCTAGCAACAAGGCACACGCTTTCTGCGTGAGTTCGTTGTGATCGGAACATCGCCTCCCTAGCAACAAGGCGCACGCTTTCTGCGTGAGTTCACAGATCGGAACATAGTCTCCTAGCAACAAGACGTAAGTTTTGCGTGAGTTCACAGATCGAACATCGCCTCCTAGCAACAAGGCAACGCTTTCTGCGTGAGTTCGCAGATTGTAACATCGCCTCCCTAGCAACAAGACGCACGCTTTCTGCGTGAGTTCGTGATCGAACAGCGCCTCCTAGCAACAAGACGCACGCTTTCTGCATGAGTTCGTTGTGATCGAACATTGTCCCTAGCAACAAGACGCAAGTTTCTGCGTGAGTTCGTTGTGATTGGAACATCGCCTCCAGCAACAAGGCGCACGTTTCTGTGTGAGTTCACAGATCGGAACAGTGTCTCCTAGCAACAAGGAAATTTCTGTGTGAGTTCGTTGTGATTGGAACATCGCCTCTCCTAGCAACAAGATGCACGTTTTTGTGTGAGTTTGTTGTGATCGGAACATTGTCTCCTAGCAACAAGGCGCACGTTTCTGAGTGAGTCCATTGTGATCGGAACATCGTCACCTAGCAACAAGACGCATGTTTCTGCGTGAGTTCGTTGTGATCGGAACATTTTCTCCTAGCAACAAGACGCATGTTTCTGCGTGAGTTCGTTGTGATCGGAACATCGTCTCCTAGCAACAAGGTGCAAGTTTCTGCGTAAGTTCGTTGTGATCGGAACATCGTCTCCTAGCAACAAGACGCACGTTTCTGCGTGAGTTCGTTGTGATCGGAACATCGTCTCCTAGCAACAAGGCGCACGTTTCTGCGTGAGTTCGTTGTGATCGGAACATCATCTCCTAGCAACAAGACGCATGTTTCTGTGAGTTCGTTTGATCTGAACATCGCTCTCCTAGCAACAAGATGCAAGTTTCTGCGTGAGTTTGTTGTGATCGGAACATCGTCTCCTAGCAACAAGACGCAAGTTTCTGCGTGAGTTCGCCAGATCGAACAGTATCTCCTGACAACAAGGGCACGCTTTCTGTGTGAGTTCGCTGATCGGAACAGTGTCTCCAGCAACAAGGCGCACGCTTTCTGCGTGAGTTCGCAGATTGGAACATCGCCTCCCAGCAACAAGGTGCACGCTTTCTGTGTGAGTTAGTTGTGATCGAACAGTGTCTCCTAGCAACAAGGCACATTTCTGCATGAGTTCTGATTGGAACATCGCCTCTCCAGCAACAACAAGATGCACGTTTCTGTGTGAGTTCGCAGATCGGAACAGTGTCTCCTAGCAACAAGGCGCACGCTTTCTGCGTGAGTTTGTTGTGATCGAACATCGCCTCCCTAGCAACAAGACGCAAGTTTCTGCGTGAGTTCGTTGTAGATCGGAACAGTATCTCCTGACAACAAGGCGCACGCTTTCTGTGTGAGTTCACAGATCGAACAGTGTCTCCTAGCAACAAGGCGCACGTTTCTGCGTGAGTTCGTTGTGATTGGAACATCGCCTCCCTAGCAACAAGGCGCACGTTTCTGAGTGAGTTAGTTGTGATCGGAACAGTGTCTCCTAGCAACAAGGCTTTTCTGCATGAGTTCGCAGATTGGAACATCGCTCCTAACAACAAGATGCACGCTTTCTGTGTGAGTTCGTTGTGATCGGAACAGTGTCTCCTAGCAACAAGGCGCACGTTTCTGCGTGAGTTAGTTGTGATTGGAACATCGTCTCCTAGCAACAAGGCGCACGTTTCTGCGTGAGTTCGCTGTGATCGGAACATAGTCTCCTAGCAACAAGACGCAAGTTTTTGCGTGAGTTCACAGATCGGAACATCGCCTCCCTAGTAACAAGGCGAACGCTTTCGCGTGAGTTCGTTGGGATTGTAACATCGCCTCCTAGCAACAAGACGCACATTTCTGCATGAGTTCGTTGTAGATCGAACATCGCCTCCTAGCAACAAGATGCACGCTTTTCGCGTGAGTTCGCCAGATCGGAACATCGCCTCCTAGCAACAAGGTGCACGCTTCTGCGTGAGTTCACAGATCGGAACATCGCTCCTAGCAACAAGACGCAGTTTTCGCGTGAGTTCGCCAGATCGAACATCGTCTCCTAGCAACAAGGTGCACGTTTCTGCGTGAGTTCGTTGTGATCGGAACATCGTCTCCTAGCAACAAGACGCACATTTCTGCGTGAGTTCGTTGATCGGAACATCGCCTCCTAGCAACAAGACGCAAGTTTCTGCGTGAGTTCGAGATCGAACATCGTCTCCTAGCAACAAGACGCACGCTTTCTGCGTGAGTTCGCAGATCGGAACATCGCTCCTAGCAACAAGACGCAAGTTTCTGCGTGAGTTCGCTTGTGATCGGAACAGTGTCTCCCAGCAACAAGACGCACGCTTTCTGCGTGAGTTCGTTGCAGATCGGAACATCATCTCCTAGCAACAAGACGCATGTTTCTGTGTGAGTTCGTTTTGATCTGAACATCGTCTCCTAGCAACAAGATGCAAGTTTCTGCGTGAGTTTGTTGTGATCGGAACATCGTCTCCTAGCAACAAGACGCAAGTTTCTGCGTGAGTTCGTTGTGATCGGAACAGTATCTCCTGACAACAGGCGCACGCTTTCTGTGTGAGTTCGCAGATCGGAACAGTGTCTCCTCGCAACAAGGCGCACGCTTTCTGCGTGAGTTCACAGATTGGAACATCGCCTCCCAGCAACAAGGCGCACGTTTCTGTGTGAGTTAGTTGTGATCGGAACAGTGTCTCCTAGCAACAAGGCGCTTTCTGCATGAGTTCGTTGTGATTGGAACATCGTCTCCTAGCAACAAGATGCACGCTTTTCTGTGTGAGTTCGCAGATCGGAACAGTGTCTCCTAGCAACAAGGCGCACGTTTCTGCGTGAGTTCGTTGTGATCGGAACATCGTCTCCTAGCAACAAGACGCAAGTTTCTGCGTGAGTTCGTTGTGATCGGAACAGTATCTCCTGACAACAAGGCGCACGTTTCTGTGTGAGTTCACAGATCGGAACAGTGCTCCTAGCAACAAGGCACGTTTCATGCGTGAGTTCGTGATTGGAACATCGTCTCCTAGCAACAAGGCGCACGTTTCTGTGTGAGTTAGTTGTGATCGGAACAGTGTCTCCTAGCAAAAAGGCGCACATTTCTGCATGAGTTCGTTGTGATTGGAACATCGTCTCCTAACAACAAGATGCACGTTTCTGTGTGAGTTCGTTGTGATCGGAACAGTGTCTCCTAGCAACAAGGCGCACGTTTCTGCGTGAGTTAGTTGTGATTGGAACATCGTCTCCTAGCAACAAGGCGCACGTTTCTGCGTGAGTTCGCTGTGATCGGAACATAGTCTCCTAGCAACAAGACGCAAGTTTTTGCGTGAGTTCGTTGTGATCGGAACATCGTCTCCTAGTAACAAGGCGAACGTTTCTGCGTGAGTTCGTTGGGATTGTAACATCGTCTCCTAGCAACAAGACGCACATTTCTGCGTGAGTTCGCCAGATCGAACAGCGCCTCCTAGCAACAAGACACGTTTCTGCGTGAGTTCGCTAGATCGGAACATCGCCTCTAGCAACAAGGTGCACGTTTCTGCGTGAGTTCGCAGATCGGAACATCCTCTCCTAGCAACAAGACGACGTTTCTGCGTGAGTTCGCCAGATCGGAACATCGCCTCCTAGCAACAAGGTGCATGTTTCTGCGTGAGTTCGCCAGATCGGAACATTGTCTCCTAGCAACAATGTGCACGTTTCTGCGTGAGTTCGTTGTGATCGGAACATCGTCTCCTAGCAACAAGACGCAAGTTTCTGCGTGAGTTCGTTGTGATCGGAACATCGTCTCCTAGCAACAAGACGCACGTTTCTGCATGAGTTCGCAGATCGAACATCGCCTCTAGCAACAAGACACAAGTTTCGCGTGAGTTCGTTGTGATCGGAACATCGCTTCTAGCAACAAGAGCATTTTCTGCGTGAGTTCGTTAGATCGGAACATCGCCTCCCTAGCAACAAGGTGCACGCTTTCTGCGTGAGTTCGCCAGATCGGAACATCGCCTCCTAGCAACAAGACGCAAGTTTTCTGCGTGAGTTCGCCAGATCGGAACATCGCCTCCTAGCAACAAGGTGCACTTTTCTGCGTGAGTTCGTTGTGATCGGAACATCGCCCCAGCAACAAGGCGCAATGTTTCTGCGTGAGTTCGTTGACAGATCGGAACATCGCTCCTAGCAACAAGACGCATGTTTCTGCGTGAGTTCACAGATCGGAACATCGCTCCTAGCAACAAGACGCAAGTTTCTGCGTGAGTTCGTGCAGATTGGAACATCGCCTCCTAGCAACAAGGTGCACACGTTTCGTGTGAGTTCACAGATCGGAACATCGCCTCCTAGCAACAAGGTTTTCGCGTGAGTTCGTTGTGATCAGAACATCGCCTCCCTAGCAACAAGGTGCACGTTTCTGCGTGAGTTCATTGTGATCGGAACATCGCCTCTAGCAACAAGATGCACGCTTTCTGCATGAGTTCGCAGATCAGAACATCGTCTCCTAGCAACAAGATGCACGCTTTCTGCATGAGTTCGCCAGATCGAACATCGCTCTCTAGCAACAAGGTGCACGTTTCTGCATGAGTTTGTTGTTATCGAAACAGTGTCTCCTAGTAACAAGGTGCACGTTTCTGCATGAGCTCGTTGTGATCGGAACATCGTCTCCTAGCAACAAGGGGCACGTTTCTGCGTGAGTTCGTTTTGATCGGAACATCGTCTCCTAGCAACAAGGTGCACGTTTCTGCGTGACCTCGTTGTGATTGAAACATCGTCTCCTAACAACAAGGTGCAAGTTTCTGCGTGAGCTCGTTGTGATCGGAACATCGTCTCCTAACAACAAGGTGCAAGTTTCTGCGTGAGTTCGTGATCGGAACATCGCCTCCTAGCAGCAACAAGACGCAAGTTTCGCGTGAGTTCGCCAGATCGAACATCGCCTCCTAGCAACAAGGTGCACGCTTTCTGCGTGAGTTCGCCAGATGAGAACATCGTCTCCTAGCAACAAGGTGCACGTATCTACATGAGTTCATTGTGATCGGAACATCGTCTCTTAGCAACAAGATGCACGTTTCTGCATGAGTTCGCTGTGATCGGAACATCGTCTCCTAGCAACAAGATGCACGTTTCTGCATGAGTTTGCTGTGATCGGAACATCGTCTCCTAGCAACAAGATGCAAGTTTCTGCGTGAGTTCGTTGTGATCGGAACATCGTCTCCTAGCAACAAGGTGCACATTTCTGCGTGAGCTCGTTGTGATCGGAACATCATCTCCAAATCAAATCAAATCAAATCAAATCACTTTTATTGTCACATCACCACAGCACAAGTGCCTTGGTGAGTGAAATTCTTAAGAGCATGCTCCAGACAGTGCCAAAAAAGCTATTTACATATGGACAGTACATATTTATAGACTGTACAGAAGACAATGTGCAAAATACAGATACATATACTCAGTACACATAGTGTACTATAAAGACATACTTAGTTATCAATAAACATTATGTACATTATGTACACATCTATACATAGTAATAATGTGAAGGTGCAACAGATTATAAATTTACAGCAGATTGGTTGTGCAACAGATAGTTGTGCAAAGGTGCAACAGATTATGCATATGCAATGTCGTGGATGTGCTTTTGTATGGTGTCCAGTGATAGCAGATGTGTTAGTGCAGTGTGTGCGTATAGTCCGGTAGAACTGTGTTAAAGTGCAGTGCATGGCATGTTGTGTAAGTGGGAGTGTGTTGTAGGGTGGGTTATTTCTGACTGTTCATTAGCCTGATAGCCTGAGGGCAAAAAAGCTGTCCCTCAGTCGGCTAGTGCGGGATCGGATGCTGCGGAGGCGTCTCCCTGAGGGCAGCAGAGAGAGCAGTCTGTGGGATGGGTGGCTGGAGTCTTTAATAATCCTCCGGGCTTTCCTTGTACACCACCTGGTGTAGATATCCTGGAGGGAGGGAAGCTCACCTCCAACAATGTGGCGGGCAGTTCGCATGACCCTTTGCAGAGCCCTGCGGTTGCCAGCAGTGCTGCTTCCAAACCAGGCGTTGATGCAGCCGGTCAGGATGCTCTCCACAGTGCAGGAGTAGAATGATCTGAGGATGCTGGGGCTCGTTTCAAATTTCCTCAGCCGTCTCAGGAAGAAGAGACGCTGATGTGCCTTCTTCAGCACTGCATCCGTGTGAGCAGACCATGTGAGATCCTCAGTGATGTGAACGCCGAGGCCAGAGGTGGAAAGAGTACAAAAATATTCTACAAAAGTAAAAGTACCATTACATTACTGAAATTTTACTTAAGTACAAGTAAAAGTACTAGTCTAAAAATATACTCAAGTAAAAGTAAAAAGTAGCTCATTTAAAATTTACTCAGAGTAAAAATGACTTAGTTACATTTTAACAATGGGAGGGAGAAAAAATGGGATAGACCAAAGGTGTCAAACTCAGTACCTGGAGGGCCACAGCCCTACACAGTGTAGATATTACCCTAATTATACACATCTGATACAGCTAAACTAATCATTTAGGCTTATTTGAAAACTACATGGTGTGTGTGTATTGGAGCAGGGTTGGAACTAAACTCTTTTACTAAAAGTAATCGGTTAATTAGAATAATAAGACATTTGGGCTGTTACCAGGCAAATTAAATCAGCATCAACAAAATTCCTCTTTGCAACGTAGAGGAAACACAGAAGCTTCATCTGAAGTGGCCTATATGTATTTACACTGACATTAATGCAGCCTGCAGTTACAAATGCAGAAATAATGTTTTGATAAATGTGACCCTGAACCACAAAACCATAAGGGTCCATCCTAAATTGCGATTTATACATCATCTGAAAGCTGAATAAATCATATTTCCATTGATGTATGGTTTGTTATGATAGGACAATATTTGAAAATCTGGAATCTGAGGGTGCAAAAAAATCCAAATATTGAGAAAATCTCCTTTAAAGTTGTTCAAATTAAGCTCTTAGTTTTGATATATGTACAGCATGAAATTTACAAAATATATTAATGGAACATGATCTTTACTTAATATGCTAATGATTTTTGGCATAAAAGAAAAACGTATAATTTTAACCCATACAATGTATTGTTGGCTATTGCTACAAATATACCCCAGCGACTTAAGACTGGTTTTGTGCTCCATGCCAGGGTCACAAATGTTAAATAGTCATTTGAAATTAAAAAATAAATAAATCGAAAGATACTTTAAATGTTACATTAGAACCACCAGTAGGTGTCAGCAAGTCACTGATAAGTGAGTCATTGTGATTGAACAGAATAATTTAAACGGTTAATTCAAGGAATGAAACACTGTCATTGCTCAGAGTCGCAAAACTGTGTATGGTGGCTGTGTTTGGAATTATTCTGGTTGTCGAAATAGAGCAAAAACAGGCAATATGGTGTCTAAAACATAAGTCTCTTAATTAACTTCTTGTTTTTTTGAACTGTTGTAAAAAGAAAAACTACAGGCCTATGTAATCATGGTGATTTTTTGAGAAAAACGGCATTCTTCATGTGATGTTGACTTACTATATTAAATTATATAAATATATTTTCTGCTTCTATATCTTCAATTTTGTGATCATTCTAAACGCATTTTAACAGACTGAATCACGCAGTGAAAGAAAGCACTCCATATGCACGCAGTCTAATTACTAGATTTCACGGCACACTGTTTAGAGTGATTTGTTTGGTTTTTGGCAAAATACTGATAATCGCACATCGTTAAAACAACAATTATTATATTATCTCAGATGATATTTCACACCCTGCACCACTGTCTTTTTGGCTCATTTGTGCAAAACCTTTTGTTAAACTGTTAAAGCTTAATTTTAACCACCAATGCAATGATGCAAGTATTTACCTTACGTTATCTCTACATGCTTGCGAAGGGTTGATGTCGAGATTTTATAAGCTGCTAGTTCGGTCTCCCGAGGCAAACACAGCTTACACTGCATAATAGAGCATACATATGGCCAGGGGTTCACTTAATTTCCTTTGAGTTCAACTTCAGCAGAGTACGACGGGGTTTGGTTTTCAGCTGGGTCTGCACCATTAATGCCAGTCTAGTCCGTCTGCATCTTTCTTGTGATTTTAGCGCCAGTTTCTTCTTCTGAAATTTATATCATTAAAGCTTGACTTCAATGAAAGCTGAAATCAACTTTCAGCCTTTTTGTTTTTTTACAATTTAAGCGATGACACAAACAAACTGTTGATTCGTTGAACTGTACATTTCAAAAGAACTGATTTGCAGAATAAATGTAACTTCTGAATCCTATCTTCAGCTTTGGTGAACATGACCATCCACCTCGGTCTTCTCCGACAACGATCCTGACTATAGTGGATTTGGAAAATATGCAGTTTCGTGCATCAAACAGAAGGCACACACGTGGACGAGTGACACAGTTATTATAGACTGAATGGATGAGCTGGAGAACATCACTTCAACAAGAGCCTTATGAACCCTGCAATCTGTGAACCGTACAGCGCTTTGAACATGAACCGAGTAAAACTGATCTGAACATCTGGCCCTACTAAGATCACATGCAATAAGATTAATGATATTTTGGTTGCATTTGGTGAAAAAAAAAACATTGGGCAGCTATTGAGCCTCTCTTATGAAACACAAACTGATTTGTAAATATATCTATGCATGTCAAATTCAATTGAGTGCAGTGATGTTTCACGTTTGAGGTTCATATCCGTATCTGGCCGTTCAGTGCATTTCCCATGAGACTGTATGAGCTGTTGACACAGCACAAATTCACCTGATGTGGCTTCATGTGTCAGGCAAGGACGCCAGATGACCATTAACAGATTTGACTGAAGCACGAGGACACCACAATCCATGAAACGCTTTCTAGCGTCCAGATCTATGACGAGGAACTTCACAGAAACTAAAGAGCTAAATCCTGAATAGAGACAGATTTGTAACACAGCTCAAGTGTATTGATTTTAAGCATGTTAAGTTACCTAATAATGTCAACATTGTTCCAAGGCTTACAACTGTTTATTAATTTATTTAGACATTTATGCATTTGACAGATGTGTCTATCCAAAGCGAGTTGCATTGCATTTAATGCATGCATTTGATTAGTCCATGCATTCCATGGGAATCAAACCCACAGTCTTGTTTTTGCTGGTGCCGCGCTCAACTGTGCCAATGGAGAAAATGAATGGCCAACACTGCTGGAATAGTGTGCGGTCACGATCCAAACAGAGAGCGGTGGACAACTGTGCCGAAACACCCTGACATGTCAATAACATCATCAACAATCTGTCACCAGGCAAAAACTCTTCAAAAGATCATATATAAAGCAAAGCCATCAGTACGGTCTGAATCCCTTAAAGTGGTCATATGATGCGATTTCGAGCTCGTGCATAGACAAGATCCCTGAAGTCTCAAACCCAAAGAGATATGTTTTCATATTTAAAGAATTTGCTATGGACTATTAAAACGTGAGTTTGGAGCAGTAGCGCTTGTTTGGCCTTTCTCTGATCACAAATGCAGACATGGTAGTGTTTACGCAGCCGATACGATACACTGAAGATACATATGAAGCAGGTACCAATACGATTCACCCATTTTTAGGATTCGATGCAATGCAGAAAATATAAGCTTCATAAAACAGGCAAACCAAGTCTGACTTTTTGGTTCCATAAAGCACAGTTAACATAGACCGAGATCAAGCTTAGTCTAAACCCGGTCTAAAGCAGGTTAACTGAGCTCCTCTAACACGGAGCTATAGGAACAATGATATTACTCACAAAATACAATTACTTGACTTTTTTAACAGTTTCTTGCCATGTAGTCTTTCAATCTGGTTTTATGACAGCTTTACCTTTTATAGTTTGCAGAACATTAGAATATTACAATCTAAAATGGCTCTTTAAAGCATTCAAATAACTAAATTAAAAGTATTAAAAATCAATTATGACTGCTATAAGAAACACACATGAACTCATTTGAGCTTGAGATGTACTAGCTTACATTTTATTTACCTATTACAGTAGTCTCTTTACAGTCACTGCTATCATATAAAATACACTTATATGCAGGTTTAACATTTTACAAGACACATTTAATGTCCAACAACAAATATTTGAGCAACATGTATATAATATTATAGTGCTCCTATTCGACTGTTAGTCCACTCCTGACAGCATTATGGATATATTTGCATGACTTTCTAACATTTACAGATGAAAAATATACCTGTGTCAGTTATGCATTAAACAGCATATTCTCTGATCCATGCTCAACATTAAGGGCTGCTTAACAATAAGCGTGCACCAATTAGTGAGATTGTTCAATTAGATGTTAATGAAACCGCTTTAGCCCCGATTGATTCGTTAGGTTATTTAAAGTCAGGTTTTGGACTTTAATCCCCGTTTCTCCTCGGGTCTCCGTGGTGTTGTGACTCGTCATATTAATCGTGCGTCTTAATTGAGACACAGATTATTAGTCGCTTTATAAATAAAAGTATAGCATAATATATAAACAAATCGTTTTTTACTGATGTAAATTTGTTAGAAACGATAAATGTTAGCTTGTATCCAATGCACACTTTTTAAACCGCAAGTTAACTTTTTAAATGAACTAAATGAACAACAGTACTGACCTAGTTTGCAGTGTTTTGAGTATTTAACCCAAACACACTGGCAGACAAACCCGGACACGACTGGATTGTGTGTTTCTGTGGGTGTGAGATCTCCATCAGCGACGCCACATTCCTGCAGCTACAGATGCTTATCCATAGAGCAAACACACAGCTCTGCTAAACGCTTTCAATGCATCCCAAGAGGTGTTAAAGTCATCTCAACGTCTTTACAGAGCTCAACAATAAACACCACAGAGTTTGTGTCACCAATATGCAATGCATTCAGACCAATGCATTAACATGGTTTCAAGCCTTAAACATGTTATTTTCTGTGTTGTATTACACTGCAAAAAATATATTTTGTCTTGTTTCCAGCCAAAATATCTACAAATTCTTAAATCAAGAAGGATTTTCTAGAAAAAAAACATATCAAAATTAAGTGAGTTTTTGCTTGAAACAAGCTTAATAATCTGCCAATGTGGGAAGCAAAATAATGTTATATATAACATAATAAGTCTCTGCCGCCATATGGTGGTGATTTAATGTCAATTTTATTTTTAAGTAAGTGTTTGATTTCCTACATTATGAAACTTTTAGTTTTTATAAATGGAGGAAACCTATGAAGGATGAACAAATAAAGTCATCACATTAAAAATAACTTTACAATTCGGTAATACTTAAAGCTTTGAAGTGCAGGGAAAGTTGCGTGAAGCATTTAAAAACATTAAAAACAAAGACAATTTCTGCCACAAGATGTTCCTGTAGTTATGTTAAATCCATGGTGAATGGTGGAGATTTGTGTTTATTGAACAATGTTTTTCTGGTTTCCACATCAGTGGTGTTTGTTCTGATATATGTAGTTTTAACAGAGTTTGAAAGCTTCTCACAAGATCTGACAGAGATGTTATTGGGACTACTTTCTTCCATCTACTTTCTGTATCTCCCAGCGCTGTGTATAACAGTGTCACGTGATCAAGATCAGCCCACGACTGACAATTTGTGCTACCCGCTCAAATAGTGCTACCTCCCATTAAAAAAGACAGGTAGCACAAATCGATATCGAAAAATGCTACCTATCAGATTGTGCTACCTGCATCTTCTTCATGTGGTTTAAGGCTTTTTGTAATGTCCATACTCTAAACCTACCCGTCCACACCTACCCTTACCCTAAACTTACCCTTAAAACCATGCTAATATATTATTGGTAGCACAATCTGATCGGTAGCATGTTTTGTCGGTACAACGGCCCGAGTATATTGTAACAACTGTCTATTTTCTCAAAGACGTGGGGCTGAATGGAGCATAGCAAAACTACCTCACTGATATTTATCTAATTGCTAACGGGGTGCTAGCATCTATACGAAGCAAGATTAAACTTTGCTAGTAGGACAAACGAGCACTTATGTCCCATACACCGCACGACTCTAAGTGTCTCTGTGAGCTAGAGTACTGTCTTCACAAACCAGTAGGAGGCAGTAAAGTCATCTTTCTCCTTTTATTCTGAACACAGCATCATAACTACACATGCCATATCGCCAAGTCCCTCCCCTACACATCTCTCTCAGTGACGGTAACAGACACCTTTTTATATAACAGGCAGTTAATGAACCAAACCCACCCGAAATAACTTTAACACAAACACACATAACCTTGCTGTTATAAAAACCCAACCATCTTGCTTAAATAAAGCACAAATCAGCTATAAACAATTACCCATAATGCACCTGGCTGCTAGCGCTGACTGCCGGGTCATTACATAACCCCCACCCAAGAGGGTTAGTGCCCCCACAACCCTAATCTCCCACAATAAAATTCAACAAATGTCCTGGCCGGCGGCGAACACGCTTCGGCCTCCCGGATGTTCTACTCCCAGCGCCAGGCTCAGCCCGGAGTCCGTCATTGTCCATCTGAGAGAGGATGGCGGGGAGCCACCCTGGCTTCCACCGTCCCGACTAGGTACTGCTGCAACGGCGCGTGAGAGCATCGGCTTGGTCCTTTCCGTGCCGTGCAGACATCGCAGCAGTGCACGTGCAGCTCTGCATCCTGCCGACACCCCAGCCAGTAGAACCGCTGCAGCAGCCGCCGCACTGTCTTGGAGTTCCCGAAATGGCCGGCTCCAGCTGCCCCATGCACCCAACGAAGGACCTCCGACCGCAGAGTGTGGGGGACTAGGAGTTGCAGACAGTCGATTCCCCCCCCAGGTGCCTGCCACCACCTGTAGATCATGCCGTCGTGGAGCTCCAGGCTGCCCCACTGCGAATGAAAGAACTTGATCTCGGGGCCCTGGGAAGATACAGCCTGCCAGTCAGGACGCCTTCGGGCCTCCAGCCAGCCCATCACCTTCACCAGCACTCGGTCATTTGCTTGCTGTTGCTTCAGCTGCTCAGTGGTGAATGGTTCTCCATCTCCACCGCTGTCACCCTGCCCTACTGCTGATGACGGCCCCAGTCCTCTTTCGTCCTGACGACCGCAGTACCGACACTCATCAGCGAGACATGGGCGTCTGGAGAGGGCGTCAGCGTTGGCATGCTGTCGCCTTGGTCGGTGCTGAACCTCGAAGTCATACTCTTGGAGGATCTCCAGCCACCTTGCCACCTGACCCTCTGGCTGGCGGAAGTTCAGCATCCAGGTGAGGCTAGCGTGGTCGGTCCTCAGTGTGAACTTGGTGCCCAAGAGGTAGGGCCTAAAATGACGAATCGCCAGGACCACCGCTAGCAACTCCCGCCAGGTGACGCAGTAATTTCTTTCCGGACGACTGAGGCTGCAGCTATAGTAGGCCAGCACTCGCTCTCCAGTCTCCCCCCTCTGGCTGAACACGTTACTGGCGTCAGTGTCCACAAGGAAAGGTTGGTTGGGATCAGGGTATGCCAGGACAGGAGCGTGGATGAGAGCGGCTTTTAGCTGCCGGAAGGCTACCGCACAGTCCTCAGACCACCCAAACCACCGGCCCTTGTTTGTCAGCTGATGTAAGGGACTGGCGATAGTTGAAAGTCTCTGACGAACCTCCTATAATAGGAGGCCAGGCCCAGGAAGCTCCGCAGCTCAGAGATGTTAGTGGGTGGGGGCCAGTCCCTCACCGCGGCTACCTTTGTTGGGTCGCTGACCACCCCGCTCTCGCTAACCACGTGCCCCAGGAAATGCGTCTGGCGGGTGAGCAGACACTACACTTGGCCGGGTTCAACCGCAAACCGGCACTACGGATGGCTGTCAGGACCTCCCGTAAGTTGTGAACAGCCTGGTCAAAGTCTCTGGCATGGACCAACAAATCGTCCAAGTAGACCACACAACTGGTGCGAGGAATGTCTTTAAGGACATGCTCCATCAGCCTTTCAAAGGTGGCTGGGGCATTCCACAGTCCAAAGGGCATCACCCTAAACTGCCACAGTCCTTGCCCTATGGTAAACGCAGTTTTGGGCCGGGCCTCTGCCGCTAGCTCTACTTGCCATTACCCGCTACACAAGTCCAAAGAGCTGAACCAACAGGATCCAGCGACATAATCCAATGCATCATCAATGCGCGGCAGCGGGTATGAGTCCTTACGGGTGACTGCATTTAGTCGTCGAAAGTCCACACAGGGGCGCCACCCCCCCCTTTTCTTCCGCACCATGACCATGGATGCGGCCCAGGGACTGTCCGAGGTCTCAATAATGCCGTTAGCTGCCATATCTCTGATGAGTTCTTCGGCAGCCTGCCGCTTGGCGAGAGGCAGTCTATGGGGGCGCAAACGAATGGGGGCAGCGGGGCCTGTGTCAATGTTATGCTGCACCAGAGCTGTCCTGGTACAGTCCTCCTCTCGTGCTGCAAAAATGTCCACAAAGTCTCTCAATAGGTGTCGCAGTTGCTCCTGCTGCAGTGTGCTTAAATGCTCACCACTTCGCCGACCCAACTCCTCGACAGCAACAACAGTCTCAGGTGACGGGGAGGCAGTTGGAGTGTGTGGTGGTAATGGCTGGGGTGTGCTGGTCTGAGCTACAATATTCCTCCAGGGCTCCCCCTGAGTCTCTGCAGCTCTTGTGCGACGGCTGGGGGCTGGAGCCGGTGAGCACTGATGTCTGGGCTGGAGCTGCGGGGGCGGTGGCCTCTCCATGGCGGCTCCGGCCCGACCGGAGCATCACGGTTTCATTACCGAGGCATAGGGCGGCCCCTGGCATGTCGACACATGCTCCCCAGTGGGCCAACAAGTCCAAGCCAATGATGCACTCATCTCTGATGTCGGCGAGCCAGAACTCATGGCGCGTCTGGCTCATCCCCACCACCACAGACAACAGCTTCTTCCCAGGCATTACTGTCCTTTCACCCGTAACGGTGAGCAGTTCGGTATTGGTTGGGGTCCAGTCCTCCGGAAGAGGACCGGCCGTTCCTGACAACAGTCCTTTTCGTAGCAAGCATATGGTGGACCCCATATCCACCAGGGCGCTGCAGGGCTGCCCGCCAACCACACAGTCCAGGTACAGTCCTCTGGCAAGCCCACAATGCCCCACAATAGGGCAGTCTTGGTGGAGGGGTGACAAAGAACGGGGTGAGGGTCCCCTTACTGCCTCACTCCGTGGTCGTTTCCCGGTGGTGACACTGTCCGGGGCCGGGGGCTCGGAGCAGGACAGTCCCTGGCAAAGTGTCCCGGTTTTTCCGCAGCGAAAACAGCGGTCTAATCTGGACCTCCGTCGGGGTTTCACCTCTGGTTGGACCCAGCTGACCTCCTCCTCCTCAGGCTGGATCCCGTCTGCCTCTCGTTCGGCTGCTCTCGTCAGCTGTCGCTGGAGCGGAGATCGACCTGTTGCCGGCCCAGCCTGTAGCACCTCCTCAGCTCGCACAGCCTCTCTCAGCGCCTCACTCAGATCTCGGGGTGACAACAGGCGGACATGCTGGCGGAGTCGCTCAGGTGTAAGGCCCCGCAGGAAAGCATGGAGGCTCAGCTCTTCCCTCGCTGCAGCCGGGAAGGTAGGGTATCCCTTCCGGGCGTAGACCCGGATGTCAGCGGCGAATGCACCCCCACTCTCTCCTTCCCGACGACGCCGGTCAGTGAGCTCCTCCCTACTCTGCTCTGTGGAGGTTCCCTGCCCGAAGCGGCGGTTGAGAGCAGCGGTGAGGGCCTGGAGATCACGCCGCTCTTCGGGGGACAAGTCGATGAGAACCTGGAGCACAGGACCCTCCAGGGCCAGAGCCAAATGAGTCGCTGTCTCCTCGCGGCGCCATCCGTCGTGGAGAGCAGCCAGGTCGACCTGTGCCAGGTAAGGCTCCAGGGGTGTCAATCCACTGTATCGTGGCACCTTGGCAGGTGATCGTGTGAGGAAGCCCGGCCGGCCATTGATTTGGAGTGTCGGTGTGGCAGCTGGTGGTTGGTTCTGCCCGCGACCAGGGTACACTGTCCGGAGAACACTGGCACCATCAGGTAGGTGCGGAGCCCTGCTCCTCCGCGTCGTCTCGCTTGTCAGGCACTCTAACCTGATTCTGTTCTCTAGGATGGCACGCTCTAAATCGGCTATGCTTTGCTCCATAATGGCGTCTTCTAAACAGCCCAAATCCCACTTCTGACACCAATGTAACAACTGTCTATATTCTCAAAGACGTGGGGCTGAATGGAGCATAGCAAAACTACCTCACTGATATTTATCTAATTGCTAACGGGGTGCTAGCATCTATACGAAGCAAGATTAAACTTTGCTAGTAGGACAAATGAGCACTTATGTCCCATACACCGCACGACTCTAAGTGTCTCTGTGAGCAGGAGAACTGTCTTCACAAACCAGTAGGAGGCAGTAAAGTCATCTTTCTCCTTTTATTCTGAACACAGCATCATAACTACACATGCCATATCGCCAAGTCCCTCCCTACACATCTCTCTCAGTGACGGTAACAGCCACCTTTTCATATAACAGGCAATTAATGAACCAAACCCACCCGAAATAACTTTAACACAAACACACATAAACTTGCTGTTATAAAAACCCAACCATCTTGCTTAAATAATGCACAAATCAGCTATAAACAATAACCCATAATGCACCTGGCTGATAGCACTGACTGCCGGGTCATTACAATATAAACGGTCAGTGCCACGTAGATTCGTTACGCTTTCGGTTCGTTTGTCCGATGTGGCTCTTGTAAATCGATCTTGATGAGAACGCAGGCTGTTCATTACATTTTTCACACTGAGAAACAACCGTTCTTTGACTGAATGCGCATGATGTCACGGGACGCGTCTAAGCGACATCGGAAAAAATCTGCGAAAAATTTGCGGCATTCACAAAAATTTGCGAGCTCTTGCGAAAATTGCGGAGTTTGCTTGATTTTGCAATAAATTCAGCAATCACAAAATCCTGGAGGGACTGAATAGCATACTGTGTATATTATATTGTATAATAGTAGATACTTTAGTGTATAATATGATTCGTACATGGTACACCACTATTTGTGTGCATCAAGTTTCAAGAAGGCGCCTGGAGGTTGCTCCATCAGAGTTTAATTGTGCATGTACAGTAGGCGCATCCAGATTTGCGCAAAACTTTGGTGAAATATTATAATAACCAATGTTTCGCGACTAACACCGTGTCCTAATTACACGTGACGCGACAGAATCAATCAAATATCACAGCCAATCAGAACAGTGTGTGGGCGGGCTCTCCTTGGAAGCGCACTGCTCTTGTCACAGCCAATCAGAAGAGTGTGTGGGCGGGCTCTCCTTGGAAGCGCACTGCTCTTGTCATAGCCAATCAGTGGAAGCATGCTGCTCTTGTCACAGCCAATCAGAAGAGTGTGTGGGCGGGCTCTCCTTGGAAGCTCACTGCTCTTGTCACAGCCAATCAGAAGAGTGTGTGGGCGGAGCCTCCCTGGAAGCGCACTGCTCTTGCAACGAAATTAGTATTTTATAATCTAATTCATAAATAAAAAAAACTTTTTAACATTATTAAAAGTACATGCTGAGTGACTGAGACCGTCTTTGTCATGGAATATGCTTGTTGGTTCGCAGTTTTAACGTACATCTTATTTACAAGATCGGAGGTAAACTGTTGGTGCTTCCAGTATGGCTATAACGGTCAATATTCAAATTCATATTAGACACGTTTAAGTTTTAATAAAGCACATAATCAGTACATGAGATTATCTACTGTCATTAGTTTGTATGTTGTTGTTCCAGCCGCGACGTAGCGGAAATAGAAACCGTCTCTAAATTAGAAATTCTGCGTGTTGCCGTCGCGGCTAGTTAGGACAAAAACTCAGATTAACATGGAAAAGATACCTTTTATTGCGTGTCGCGGCATAGCCTCGCATGTAGTTAGGACACGGTGTTAATCGTAACTGTCGGCAATGGATTTTGGTGAGATTTTATGGATTTTGGCAATATTTATTCAAAGGAGGCGTAAAGCGTGTATCTTTACCAAAGCAGCGAGGAGAGACGCTTCATAACATGGGCGTTGTGTCTAGAATAAACACAAGCATCGACGAGTCAGCTTCAGTGTGCCGCAGACATGTGCAGTGTACATTATCTAAGCATCAATTGCAGGGAAAACCCCTTATATTCGATGGCGACCGCGTATGAAGTGTTTCTTGGAGGTTATAGTACATTGAATAATGATTATGTGACACCACGTGACCTGTAAATGTGAAAAAAAACTTCCATTGCACTTTTGCGAATTATTCCTTTTTCGAATCGCCTGAAAACCGAGCGTAAATGCTTTTTTGCGAAATTGACGGAAAACGCGCCTAGTGACAATGAAGTTACCTCCACTAAGGTACACCAGCTCAAAACCACCTTGTGTGTTCACACCTGTCTTGTTTGATTCAATTGAATCGAACTCAAGTTCGTTTCTCCTCTCGGTGCGGGTATTTAGGGCAGGTGTGAATTCAGCACAAACCGGACCAAAGAGATGGTCTTGGTCTGCCTCCAAACGAACTCTGGTAGGGTTGAATAGATGAACTAATGAATGGATGACGTGTGGGTTTGTTAACAGTTTCTGGTTCACTTACAAAACAGGCAGTGTGAAAGAAACCACACCAAACAACAACAAATCAACATTGGATTTGTTCCGGACCCTAGCGGACTTTCCTGGTTCCTTTCCTTTGTTCACGCTTGGCGTCATTTTTTGAAGCTGCCACATTTTACATTATAATCCTACGGAGTAAACCGTGCTTTCAAAAAAGTCCAGAGAAAAGCAAAAGTCTTTTCAAGTTGAAAAAGGTTGAGCCTTTTTGACAGATGGCCAATGACAAGCAAGTAGCGAGTCGTTTCCATGTCAACAAAAAATGGAGCACAACTCTGCAAACCGCGCAGCTCCTGGAGCTCCTTCCACGTATAAATGTCCCACAAACGTCGTTTAGAACCGACATTGTCCTCCTCGTTAACATCAAAAACCAACGCAAGAGACAACTTTCTCAACATTTCTGCAGCTACTGTTGCAGCTGTTGCTATAGCAACAAAAGAATCCCTCGCTGCTGTTTGTAAACAAAGCACTGCCAGGTTTTTGTTTTACTAAAAAAGCACTTGTTAACTTTTTCTCGTCAAAAAAGACGCTTAAACTAGGGCAATATTCATGCGCATCTCATCAGCAAATCCGGTTCTGTGATTAGTAGTAAATCTCCATCACCTGCGGCATTAACTACACAGAGCTGTAGTTCACCGACAAGCTACGCAAAAAAAAATACAGACGATATAATCACGTTATACGGTATAATAAAGTTGTTTGCGTAGCTTCTCAGTGAACTACGGCTCTGTAGTAAATAAATGCTGCTCCATCTGAAAGCAGGTGATAAAATACCTAATTTAATAACATGTTTTTACTCCAAACTCACTTCATAACGTCAGCCGAGTGTTTGAAATCAATCCTTCTGAGAGATGATGTGGTTCTTACACACAATAAGGCACGCAGCATATTTCATAGTGTTCAAAAGCATTGCATTATAAATATACTTTATTATAATAAAAATAATACGATTTCCTAATCGAAAACTGGACATGAAAAGTGGAAATTCTGAAATAATTTTCTGAAAAATCTCAATAAAAATAATGTTATGAAAAATCTCAATAAAAATCATTTTAAGAAAAATATCAATAAAAAATATTTTCTGAAAAATCTAAATAAAAAACATTTTTTGAAAAATATCAATAAAAATAATTTTCTGAAAAATATAAACAAATAATTTTCTGAAAAATATCAATACAAATAATTTTCTGAAAAATATCAATACAAATAATTTTTTGAAAAATATCAATACAAATAATTTTCTGAAAAATATCAATACAAATAATTTTAAGAAAAATATCAATACAAATAATTTTAGAGTTGGTCGGGTCGTAAACTTTAAACATGGTGGAGGGCACAACCAATGCTGTTCTCGCACCCACTTCATCCCTTTGTCTTGTAGCTAAAGTAGTGTATTTATAGGCTAGATATGAACGATCATTCGAAACATATTGTATGTTTTGTAAGCATGTATTTGAGAATTGTCAGCAAACTGCATGTATAGCGTGGTGAACGTTTATATGATTGTCAACCAATGGGATGCTACATTTAATTCTTTCCGACATTAATACGACAAGCTCGTAATCACAATCAAGCTCGTAATCATTTCTGATATTTAGTCATGCTGACTCAATGAAAGCAGTTAAATCTGCTGTTTACTCAGCTAGGCTGTAGGGATCTCCTGGGTTGTATTTGGAGATTTACTACTGATCATAGAACCGTGCTTCATGCACGACTTCTGCCTAATCACAATTGCATTACGATTTATCTATCTTCTCAGCAGAGAAAGCACCACGTATCATTCAACATCATGTGGAAACACACCTGAAGTTCACACCAGGCCACCTCCACCCAGGTGTCCGTGTCCAGGCCCTTGTAGACTGTCTTGAAGGAGCCGCGTCCGATCTCGATGTCAAACTTGAGAAAGCGTCCGCCGGGAGAAGTGGCCACGGCCTTCATCTCAGCCTCCTCTTCGTTCTCCTCGCTGTCCGCCTTCATGCTAGTCTTCCCTCTGTCCGCTCGCTCCAGCTCTTTCTTGCTCTCCGTGCTCGACCCCTCCTGTAAACCGGATCGGACGGCTAGAGTCCGGTCCACAATGGTCCTCAGGTTGATGCTGAGCATCTTCCTCTGCTCCTCACACTCCGGGTTGCAGTCGTCGGCCTGGGGCTCGTCATTATCGGTGAACCACAGGCTCCTGCGGATGAACCTCTGGCGTTTGGAGGAGGGATAGGAGCTGGGGTCGCTGCCGGCGCGCACCAGCGCTGAGCTCTCCAGCTTATTCACGTTACCCTCGCTGATGGTCTCGTAGATGTTGAGCTGCAGCTCGCACTGAGAGCTGGGCACGGATGAGCCGCAGCAGTCAGGTTTGGCCTCCATGGTTAGAATCAGTCACACGTTCGAACCGCTCAGGATCGATCTGCAGGGGAGCGGCAGCAGCGATAACACGTCCATCTGTGAGAACAACATATTCATCAATCGTGAATTATATTCAGTTTTTGCTAATAAATCTTAATTTCTGTATGCATGGAATAACCCGCCACGTTTAGGTTTTTTTACGTGTCCCTGGAGTGCAAAAGCTGTCATAAGCAGCACATGTATATTTGTAGAAATAGCCAACAATATATTGTATGGGTCTAAATTATACATTTTTATTTTATGACAAAAATCATTAGATATTAAGATCATGTTCCATGAAGATATGTACGACTGTTTATATATCAAAAATTAATTTTTGATTAGTAATATGCATTGAATCATTTAAACAACTTTAAAGATGATTTTCTCAATATTTAGATTTTTTTGCACCGTTTCAAATATTGTCCTATCATAACAAACCATACATCAATGGAAATATTATTTATTCAGCTTTCAGCTGATGCATAAATCTCAATTTCATAAAATAGACACTTATGACTGGTTTTGTGCTCCAGGGTCGTACATGTGTGTAAATTAACACGTTTTCTCCACTTAAAAACAATAAAACATAAAATGCCTGGGGAAATAAGGCTAAATAGGCAATACTTATCTCTTTAATATGAACTAAAAGTTTTCACATGCATGGTGACCAGTTTAAACGATCAACTTTAGGTTTTATCAATAAATAAGCACACATTTGCATATCATATAAACAGAAGGCACATAAAACGACACATATTTTACGTGTTTCGTAATTTACTGCACAATCAAGCGGTAGGTCATAGTCAAAAAAAAATCCAAAGTAATAAAATAAAACCGTAACGTTATATAAGCGTTTATTTAATAAAGTGCAATAAAACAAGATTTAAGCCCCAAAATCATTAAAAAAAAAAGGTGTTATGAAACATGATACATATTTACCGCAAATGTCACTTTAAGAGTTTGGCCTCTAAAGGCTAACCGGTGCTAATCTAATCGACGAAGGCTTAGTCATAAAAATGTAATGTTTATAAAGACGCTGGTTTTATTTAGAATATTTTTAAAGCTGCGAAACATTGCGGCCACGTCAGAATTGCTAAACGCTTCACAATCCCTCGATTAAGCCTGCAAAAAAACAATGGAAGCCCAATAGAAACCATCACAGAAATCCCAATGCTTTCCATTAAAATACCATTATAAACCATTAGCTTAAGTAAAACCATTACAAATGTCCTTTTTATAGTGTGCTTTGGTCTTTTCCCAATATGATTTAACATTCCACCAATAAAACCAATCACATACCAGTAGACACCATTATAGTTTCCATTAAAACCCATTATAATCATTAAATCCATTACATGTTCTATTGTGTTTTTCAGCAGGGCAGTAGCGATGATGATGATGATGATGATGATAATGAGCGCGAGCCACTGCAGGTGCCGCAGCTATAATATCCTCCGTCATATGCACCGAGCATAAAGCATTGATGATGGGTAACTCACACGAGGAAGCTTGGTGGCGGATCTCTCGCGCGGATCACCGCTAAATAACGACAGATCACGCGCGGCGGGTTTGCGGGAGTCTCGCGTCTGAACGCTGCTCCACGCCCAGAGCCTCCTCCTCACCTCTCGCATCATCACATCAGGAGCGAAGATATTTGGCAGGATTTCCCAGCAGCTCTTTTCCATTCAGCGACAGCGACAAGGGAGCAGATGCTTGAAAGTGTCCCATGTTCAAATCATGCACGTTTTAGTCGTTTAGCAGATGCTTTGTACAAATGAGGACGACATAAGCAATCAAAACCAGCTAAAGCAGATGTAATAAAAACTGATAGAATAGAGAAGTAGCTAAAGAAAACAAGCAGTTAATATGAAGTATATATGCAAGTCTAAAATAGGGATTTTCTATAGAATAGAGGGCCAAATAAAGATGCAAGAGATGTGTTTTAGACACATAACAAATTCAGATCAAGCTCGATGTTTTTTATTCATATAGTAGCATGCATTTTGATATGAAAGGATGATGAATACAAAAAAACACATGAAGATTTCAGCCTCAGTGTTTAAGGATCTTAAACCATACGTTACATTAAGGAGATTTAAGTCATTTTTATTAACGTGCATATACATTTACCAGACGCTTTTATCCAAAGCGACTTACAGTGCACTTAGGCTATACATTTTTTGTCAGTATGTGTTCCCTGGGAATCAAACCCACAACCTTTGCGCTGCTAACGCAATGCTCTAACCACTGAGCCACAGGAACATATAAAAGCATTTAAAATACATTACAGGTGTGCATCATGAGACAAAGCAATGCCACTGCTATATATTAAGATCAGTCAGAGCAAGTTTCTTTCAGTTGAAACAGCTTAGATTTACATGTGAAACCTTGTCTGTGAAGCCGGGAGAAACTGTGACATCGTGTCCATTTCTGTCAATATTGGAAACATTCATAAATGATGACTGTCTGACCGTCTGAGATTTGAGTAGAGGTCAGTGTGGAGAGAAGCCACGAAATACACGACGGTTACATGCATTCTCACAACATTCGACACTTACACAGAGTAAATTTTTTACCAGGAACAAAAGGTTATCTCACAACTCAGTCTTTTCTCTTACAATTGCATGTTTGTATCCCACAATTCAATTCAAGATTATTTGTATAGCGCTTTTTACAATACAATCGTTGCAAAGCAACTTCACAGGAAATTAAGTTTCTAAAATAGATTTATATTGTAGAAACTCAATATAATTAACTTATGGCTAAATGTGGTTAATTCAATATAATCGCTGATGGTTGTCATCATCTCTTTTTAGGTGTTCGGTCATCTCAGATCATTTAAGGGTTGGATCCAGACTGACGCTTGTGTAATTATGGGATGTTAATCCAGAAACAGAGAAACAAATAGATACATAATTAGCGTAGCTGTTGTTTAACCCAAGCTAAAGCATAATAATGTGTGTTTGATCAGATACCGGCAGTACAAGATTGTGAGATGCATTATATGAATGCTTGGCTAAATAGATGTGTCTTTAATCTAGATTTAAACAGAGAGTGTGTCTGAACCCGAACGTTATCAGGAAGGCTATTCCAGAGTTTGGGAGCCAGATATGAAAAAGTTCTACCTCCTTTAGTGGACTTTGCTATCCGAGGTACTACCAAGAGTCCAGAGTTTTGTTCCTTAGGGAGCGGGTTGGATTGTAGCGTGATAGAAGATTAGTTAGGTACACAGGAGCTAAATCATTTAGGGCCTTATAGGCAAGTAATAATACTTTGTAACTGATACAAAACTTAATAGGTAGCCAGTGCAGAGAGACTGTAAAATTGGAGTAATATGATCATATTTTCTTGACCTGGTAAGGACTCTAGCCGCAGCATTTTGTACTATCTGTAGCTTGTTTATTGAAGATGCAGGACAACCACCTAGCAGTGCATTACAATAGTCCAGTCTAGAGGTCATGAATGCATGAACTAGCTTTTCTGCATCAGAAACACTTAACATGTTCCGTAGCTTGGCAATGTTTCTAAGATGGAAGAATGCTGTTTTTGTAACATTGGAAATATGATTTTCAAAAGATAGGTTGCTGTCTAATATAACACCCAGATTTTTTACTGTAGAGGAAGGAACATGATATTTATGTTATACTGTGTACTGTTTTTAGGTCCAATAAGTAATATCTGTAATATCCTATACGTAAAAGTCTGATTTGTCAGATAAATTGTCATAAGGCTGGAAACAATCTTCTAAGAGTGTATATAGTCTTGTTTGTTTTGGCATCTGATTTCAGTTTGGAGCCGGAAACACTTAATGAGCAGATTATGTGTGAGTTATATAGACGGTTTCACCGGCAACAACATAAACATGTGTTTGTGGCCCTAACTTAACTTCCGGTAGACATCCAAATAGAGAACAGCTAAATCCCTCTGGAGTCGATTATTTATTATAACAAGCAAAATATGTTTGCGTCTTAAATCAGATGGACTGAGATGCAGCAATAACTACTTGGACGGACTTATTAAAAATGCAACTTCACTCTCTGCCAGCAGGAGACGCTTAAAAGTGGGATAAATAACGTTAACGTTAGAGGTTTGTGCCCGGTAACGGCTGTAAACCTAGCTTACAAACACTGCTTTATCAGGTATATAACATGCAAGATGACATCAAAGACGGTGTTCATTCAGAAATACAGTGATATATCACGTTTTGATTTTTAAACGTGCATTACGTGCTCGTGTTTATTCAACAAAGCGTTTTGGAAAAGTTGATATCGTGCTGGGTCGTATGTATGTACAAATAAATGTATGTATGTGAAACACATCCCACAACACAACAACCTGAGCCCAATTTCATTACTCATCACTTGAACTGTGTTTGTAGCCGGCGCCACTAACAGCCCGATATACAAACACAGACAAAGTTACCTTCGGACCGATCAAACCGTCTATACTGCTTTTATAGCAGCTCTGGCATTTACTAAAAACTAGTGCACTTCAAGTTTAGTGTCTTATAAGTATACTTAAGTTCACGTATACTTTATGTAGTAAGTATACACATATCAGTGTACTTGTAAGTGTACTATTTCAATACTCCTTGGCCTGCTTTCTAGTATATAAAAGTGTATACTTTACGTATAGCAGTAGCAGTACACGACTAGTGTACATCAATGTTTTTAGCTTGTACTGCAACTACACTAAAAGTGAATTTATAGGTCTACTGATTAAATATTTGTAGTAGTACACTTTAAAGTATAGTCAGTTTTATATGCAAGTACACTTTATAAGTGAACTTCACATCATACTTTAAGTATACTACCATGTCCATATTTAGGTTTTTATTTGTATATGTTTTGTTATATGAATATCTGAGCATGCAAAAGTGTCTAAAGTATCTACCTTCTCGTTTGGCACTCAACAGAGGTAGTCGCTTAGATTTCACTCCCCGCCCTACCCTTTTTTTTCCTCCCTGCTTGCTTCTGCTGTCTCGTCTCATCTATCTATTGAAGAGACTCCTTCTGCACGGCTCTCCAAACTAGAAAATTATGGATTTGATCAACTGGTCTCTCAGCGCGATTGACACCATCTTCTCAACGAAGTCTGGGTTCTGGGAACCTGTTTGTCCTGACGGGACGCGGTCGGATATACGAGGGATGCGTGGGAGAAATGGCAAATCGTGTGTGTCTGGCGGCTCTTTCCGTTGAGGACACTGAGGATATCTACCTTTTCGGCACCATGATAACAGGTATTCTGCTGTTTGGATTAGGCTTTACCCTGGGTTATCGAAAAATTCAGAAGACGGGAACAGCTGTACAAAGTCTCACAAGGCTGCCTGTTTTGATTGAAGCTGTGGGAAGAGCGGTCAGCAATGAGACTGAGACTATAAACCGGAATATGGATACCATCATGATGAAACTCGCAGCTTTGGAAGTGAAACTTGGTGATTTCAGAGATCAGAATGGACAAAGAGAATGAGCTGCGCTTTGCAGCTGTTCGCCCCAAAGTCACAACAATTTAATCTTATCTTTTCTGGCTCCCCGTACCGGCGCCTTGGCCAAGGCCGTCTGGATAACCACCCTGTGAGAGCGATGGTGTGGGACTCTCTCCCTCCCTTCCCCGACTACAGACATTACTCCCCTCCCCCATTCAACTGCCTCTGTAAAACGCTTTGTACCGCCACTAGGGCGAGCAGGTCTGTTGACCGGCGCCGAAATAAATGGCACTGGACCGGATGGCTGCTTGCCAGAGCTGGATATGTTCCCCCTGTTGCAAGTCATGTGTTTATGGTATATGTGCTTTTGTGCTGAGGTGTTTTTTTTCTCAGACTGTACTCCAAATGGAGCATAGTCTGGGGTTAAAAATTTTTTCCTCCTCTCTCTCCTCATGTAAAAGCTGTATTTTCAAAATACCCTGTCTCCTGTTCTGTCTACCCGTTGTCATATGTATGTTGTGTATGTATGGACAGGTTGATGGCTAATTTCGCTGGTACTTGTACTAGTGACAATAAAGGGCTACTACTACTACTACTAAAGCATTTTATTTATAAACACTTGAATGTGTGTAAGTTGCATAAATAAAGAAATAAACAACATTTTGAACAAAAAGCTGATATGAATTGATTCAGAACGACATAGATGAACACGTCGAAGCTTGACAGTCATTATTACCTCTTCATTTTATTCATAAGTATTATGTTTGATGATGGTGTTTGATTACACGTGGATGCATCTGTTGTTTCGGGTTCTTCTTCACTTCTGTTTTTGGGGTAATTCTGTACAGTAGATGTGTTCTAGTGCCTCCTACTGTATAAGACTACATAACAATAGACTAAAAGTACACTTTCCTATCTTTTAAAGCCTGGAGGTGTGTGTAACGGTATTTCCTTCACGTATAACACAACCCTCGGTCGGACAATAAATCACTGTAAAATTTGAGTCGTGCCACTTTCTATTTCTCTACAGCTACAGACTTATGCCTTTAAAACCGAACAAGAGATACGCTGTATAGGCCTATATTTGTAGCCAAGCATTTTTTGCATCAAGATTGCTATTTGCATATGCATTTTTATAACTATTTAAGTTAATATAATGCATGAAGTATGAATTATAACCAGTGAATGAGAAGCAATAAACGCAGTGTAGAATTCGAATAGTCCAGACTGTGAATACACGAGTGAGCAGCAGCGTAAATACTGGATGAAGACAGATCATGTACCAACCCAAATAACAGGACCTCTTCCCGTCCGCTCAGAGTCTCATGAATCCCGTGTGAGTGAGGACACATTGTCAGCGATGTCAGACACTACTGAATTAAACACGGCCGCTGGTCCTGGACTGCAGGTGGGTCACAGACGCATATATCTGGTTTATACAGAGCTGTTAGCGTCTGCCTCGGACTGCTTCATCAGACTTATAACTGCTGCTGTATAGGCTCTTCATTTGTCCTTTTGTGTGTGTGTGTGTGTGTGTGTGTGTGTGTGTGTGTGTGTGTGTGTGTGAGAGAGAGAGAGAGAGAGAGTGTGTGTGTGTGTGTGTGTGTCTGTGTGTGTGTGTGTGTGTGTGTGTGTGTGTGTGTGTGTGTGTGTGTGTGTGTGTGTGTGTGTGTGTGTGTGTCTGTGTCTGTGTCTGTGTCTGTGTCTGTGTGTGTGTGTGTGTGTGTGTGTGTGTGTGTGTGTGTGTGTGTGTCTGTGTCTGTGTCTGTGTCTGTGCATAAGCAGGGTAACTAAAAGCTCTCTAGAGAATCAGGGAAATGTAATTTAGTGGATCGATGAGCCTCTGGAGCGCAGCCATCCTGAGCTCAACAGCATGAGAGAGAGTGAAGAGTGGTGTCTTGTCATTACGACTGAGTCAGCAGAGGAATACTGATAGCAAGGCGGATGGAAGGAAGGGTATCGGCAAGAGTACTATTTAAAAGGATAATTAACCCTAAAAATAAAATTTGCTAAAAATATTGTTTCCCTTTAGGCCATCCAAGATATAGATGAGTTTGTTTCTTCATCAGGTTTGTAGAACTGTGTCTCTGCATCAGTGTCTCAGCAATGGATGCTCTGCAGTGAATGGGTGCCATCAGAATGAGAGTCTGATAAAAACATCACAGCACTCCAGTCCAAACAGCTCTAAACTAATATGTGGCTGGATGTTGATGCGAGAGACGACAGGAGATGCACATTTTCACTGGAGGAAGAGTTATTATGGATTATGGTGTTTTAGTTAAAAGCGTCTTAATGCTGGATTTGTTTAATACAGATATTAATTGATGGACTGTGGATTATTGTGATGCTTTTATCAGACTCTCATTCTGACGGCACCCATTCACTGAGACTTAACATGTATATTGGAGTTTGGCTATTAGTATATATAATATAATAGCTACTATTATAGTGATGTATAAAATAATACATCAAACTTTCAGTACACATGCATATTCAGTTATCTGTTATATTTACTGCTCTGTTGTGATGAATAGTGACGCATTGGTCCAGGAAAACAATTATAAGAAACTTATGCGGCAAATGCCCTGCTGGAAAAAACAGTAAAATCCTGCCAAAAACACAAAAGAACATGTAATGGTTATAATGGGAATTGCATTGGTTTTAATGGTAACTATAATGGTGTCTACTGGTATGTGATGCATTATATTGGTGTGATGTTAAATCCTTTTGGAAAAATGCCCAAAACACAATAGAAAATGTAATGGATTTAATGGTTATAATGGGAATTTGTCACAGTCTGTCTCCCTTCATATAGTCTGTTCTGCCCCATGTTTCCTGTGGATTATTGTTAATGTCAAACGTCCTTGAGTGTGTGTACCTGTCTCTGTCATCCCCGTGTTCTGTTATTAAATGTTTGAAAGAAGTTCCTCGTCTCCTCGTTCCGTGTTCCTGGCTCCTCTGTGCAACCTCTTGACGCAGATCGTGACAGAATAATCCACTCAAGATGAGGCGGCGGCTGATTTTGGTTCCCCGCGAGGGATGGCCGTGAATCATCAGCCTGCTCCCGCCCGCAATGATGGAGATGCTTCCGCTGATCCCATCCAGCTCATCGATGCCTCCGCTGGTCCCGTCCAGCTCACCGATGCCTCCGCTGGTTCCGTCCAGCTCACCAATGCCTCCGCTGGTCCCGTCCAGCTCACCGATGCCTCCGCTGGTTCCTTCCAGCTCACCGATGCCTCCGCTGGTTCCGTCCAGCTCACCGATGCCTCCGCTGGTCCCGTCCAGCTCACCGATGCCTCGGCTGGTCCCGTCCAGCTCACCGATGCCTCCGCTGGTCCCTGCCAGCTCACCGATGCCTCCGCTGGTTCCGTCCAGTTCACCGATGCCTCGCTGGTCCCTGCCAGCTCACCGAGGCCTCCGCTGGTTCCGTCCAGCTCACCGATGCCTCCGCTGGTTCCGTCCAGTTCACCGATGCCTCCGCTGGTTCCGTCCAGCTCACCGATGCCTCCGCTGGCCCCGTCCAGCTCACCGATGCCTTCGCTTATCCTGTTCAGCTCACCTTCCTCCGCGCTGCTTCCGTCCAGTTCCGCTCTACCCGAGCGCCCCCCAGTGCCTGCTCCTCGCCAGCGCCCCAGAGAATCAGCGCTTTCCGAGCACCTCCGAGAGGTGGTCTCGTTCAGCTTGCCTTCGTCTCCGCTGGCCCCGCCCAGTTCACCTTCATCTCCGCTGGTCCCGTCCAGCTCACCTTCAGCTCCGCTGGCCCGTACTGGGTATTCCCCGGCCGGCGAGCCGCCAAGAAAGATTTTGGGGGGGGGCCATATACCCGATCCGCCATGGCCGTCCGAGTCCCCGGATTCGCTATGGCCACCCGAGGCTCCCGATCCGCCATGACCACCCGAGGCTCCCGATTCGCCATGGCCACCCGAGTCTCCCGATCCGCCATGGCTGCCCGAGGCTCCCCATTCGCCATGGCCACCCGAGGCTCCCGATCCGCCATGGTCACCTAAGCTCCATGCCCTGGAGGCCACCTGCCCGGACTTCAGGTCTCCTGAGGCCTCCAGAGCGTCCACCCTCCCTCCCCTTTCGATGTTATGTAGCGCGGGACGCGCCTAGGGGGAAGGGGGTAATGTCACAGTCTGTCTCCCTCTGCCTTTTGTTTCCCTGCCCATATTTGGTTTCCCTGTCCTAGTTTCCTGTCATCATTAGTTAATTAGTCTCTGTTTGTATCTTGATTTCGTCCCAGGTGTTTCCAGTTATGTCTCCCTTCATATAGTCTGTTCTGCCCCATGTTTCCTGTGGATTATTGTTAATGTCAAACGTTCTTGAGTGTGTGTACCTGTCTCTGTCATCCCCGTGTTCTGTTATTAAATGTTTGAAAGAAGTTCCTCGTCTCCTCGTTCCGTGTTCCTGGCTCCTCCGTGCAACCTCTTGACGCAGATCGTGACAGAATTGTATTGGTTTTAATGGAAACTATAATGGTGTTGTCACAGATCAGCCAGGCTCCACCACCAATCTCTCACAGCGATCACTGTCACCTGAGTTTTAACTCAAACCACCTGCACCTCATCAACACTCAATTAAGCCAGCACTACTTAAGCACACACCTCACCTCAGTCAGTTGTCCGATCTCGCTTCCACGAAGTGGACTCACACCTACTCTATACAGTTACTTACCTCAAGATTGCTTACCTCCTGTTCCTCGTTGGTCCTCTGTGTCTCCTACGTCTGCCTGTCTTCGTCCATCACCCCAGCTCATCTACGGTGTTGGTCCGAGGTGTGTGCTCAACCACGCAATCCACAAGTTCCTGGCAAGAAAACCATCATCAGTACAGTATATCCTTTAACGTTCTAAGAACTTCAAGATACTTACTCACCATTCTTCCCTGCTTACCCGACTGCTGAATTCAAATAAACATCTTTGTGTTATTCCATATCCTCTGTGTCGGGTCTACTTCCCGTAACAGGTGTCTACTGGTATGTGATGGATTATATTGGTGGGATGTTAAATCCTATTGGAAAAAAGACCAAAACACAATAGAAAATGTAATGGTTATAATGGGAATTGTATTGGTTTTAATTGAAACTATAATGGTGTCTACTGGTATGTGATGGATTATATTGGTGGGATGTTAAATACTATTGGAAAAATGCCAAAAACGCAATAGAAAATGTAATGGATGTAATGGGATTCGTATTGGTTTTAATGGAAACAATAATGGTGTCTACTGGTATGTGATGGATTATATTGGTGGGATGTTAAATCCTATTGGAAAAATGCCCAAAACACACCACAAAAAGGAGTTTGTTATGGTTTTACTGAAAAAAGCTAATTGTTTATAATGGTATTTTAATGGAAACCATTGGAATTTCTGTGATGGTTTCTATTGGGCTTCTATTGTTAGTTTTTTTTTAGCAGGGTAGACACATGCACGCACATTCATGCATACTTAATTTAGATTTACTTTATTGCGGTTTTAGATATTACGATATGAGTGAAGATCCTCCGGCGGAGCTCAGGGCTCGTCAAGAAAGAGCAGTAATTGAGTCCTCAGTCAGTAAGACCAGAAGTGCCAGAGTCATCTCTCTCTCGTTCTGTCACTTCGGTCTAGTGTTATTCATGGTTTTGTGACAGAGCCCTGATACTCCCATCATGTCTGGGTTTCATGTGAGTGCGCGGCTTCGAGTGAGCTCGATCCTTTGGCGCCCCCCCCGACGATCGGATGTCGATCGCTACATCGGAGGGTGAGTCAGACCAATCCGGAAATGATGGTTCAGTACCGCTGCCACCCTCCGGGCGGTCAGCGGTGCCGGATTCGGATCCGGAAATGGTGGCTATGCTTGCCCGGGCCGCTGAGAGTGTTGGGCTCGAGTGGAGGCCTCCACCGTGTCCCGAACCCTCAAGGCTGGACGATTGGTTTCGGGGTGGCCCGCGCTGGTTCTCAGGGCCCCACCCCGGTGCCTTCGTCCCGGAAGTGCATGATGAGCTCACTGGAACATGGACGGCACCTTTCACTGCCAGAAACCGCCCAGTGGCTCATCCTCCTCGCCACCCTTGACGGGCGGAGCGCGAGGGGTATACGGAGGTCCCACCGGTGGAGCGATCGGTTGCGATGCAATTGTGTCCAAGGACCGCTTCTACCTGGCGCGGTAATCCATTGCTCCCCTCCCGGGCCTGTAGGCACTCGTCGGCCCTGACCGGCAGTGCCTATGCGGCCTGCGGAGCTGCTTCAGCCCTACACGCTATGGCATTGTTGCAGGTTCACCAGGCCAAGGCAGAGGGACCTGCACGAGGGTGGTCACGACCCAGGAGTTCTCAGTGAGCTTCGGACCACCACGGACCTCGCGCTTCTGACGGCGAAGGTTACGGCGCGGTCTCTGGGCGTCGATGTCCACCATGGTGGTCCAGGAACGCCACCTCTGGCTGTGTCTGGCCGACATGAAGGAGGTAGACAAGGCACGGTTCCTGAATGCCCCCGTGTCCCAGACCGGCCTGTTCGGCGACGCGGTGGAGAACTTCGCCCAGCAGTTCTCCGCTGCACAGAAGCAGACTGAGGCAATCCGGCACATCCTGCCCGGCGTGCAGCTGCTGCCTCCACCCGGCCGCCCGGCGGCAGTGCCTCGGTCTACTGTTGCCGAGGCGGCCCCCTGCCGCCGCCCCCGCTCCCGCGCAGCAGACGCAGCAGCCTCCAGCCAAGCAGCGCCGTGGAGCCGGCCGCAGGGCAGCCGCCCCGCCCGTCCAGGCCCCCGCCAAGCCAGGCGGTAAGCGTCGAGGCAAGCGGCCCTGAGACGGACGACCCAGGGATGGAGATGTTTGCTCTTGGGAGATGGTGAACGCACTCCCCTCCCCGGAGGAGGGCCGGGCGGAGAATCTTTTGTTTCCTTTTCTGCCACTGGCCTCACGGTCAGTGGTACCCAAAACCTCGACAAAAGAGCAGTTTCCTCTATCTCTGGGTCCCCAGAGGGGACGGGGGGTTGTGAACGAGTCAAACTTGAGTTACACTCACCCTCCTCTCTCGCCAGTGGGCAGCTGTGGGCGGTTCGAGAGGGGGGTCAATCGCACTACTCACGCACCCTCTGCCGGAACGCAGGTAAGTGCGTCACACACGCCGACCAAGCTTCGGACCGGCAACGAGACGCCCCACCGCGGGTACGTCAGTGGGTTCGTTGGTGTCACTAGTACGGTTCTGGGGGGCCTGGCTAGCGCTCCCCAACCCGTCTCGTTGGCTCCTCCTCCACCATCAGACTCGGCTATGCGATTCAGTTCGCCCGGCGACCTCCCAAGTATCGCGGCATCCACCCCACCACAGTGAGGGCAGCGGATGCCCCATCTTGCAGAGATCGCAGTCCTACTGGCGAAGGAAGCGATAGAGCCGGTCCCTCCAGCCGATATGAGGTCGGGTTTTACAGCCCTTACTTCATTGTACCCAAGAAAAGCGGTGGGTTAAGACCAATCGTAGATCTGCGCATTTTGAACCGGGCCCTTCACAGGCTCCCGTTCAAAATGCTCACACCAACGCATCTTTGGGTGCGTCCGTCCCCAAGATTGGTTTGCAGCGATCGAGCTGAAGGACGCGTACTTCCACGTGCGGTTTGCGTTCGAAGGACGGGCATATCAGTACAAAGCCCTGCCCTTCGGGCTGTCCCTGTCGCCCCGTGTCTTCACGAAAGTAGCGGAGGCAGCCCTTGTTCCCTGAGAGAACAGGGCGTGCGATTCTCAACTACCTCGACGACTGGCTTATACTAGCTCAGTCGCAGGACCAGTTATGCGAACACAGGGACATGGTCTCGCACCTCAGCCAGTTGGGCCTTCAGGTCAACTGGGAAAAGAGCAAACTCTCCCGGTGCAGAGGATCTCTTTCTCGGTATGGAGTTAGACTCGGTCAGTCAGACAGCGCGCCTCATGCAGGAACGCTCAGTCGGTGTTGAACTGCTTGAATACATTCAAGAACAGGACGGCGGCACCACTGAAACAGTTTCAGAGGCTCCTGGGGCATATGGCGGCTGCGGCGGCAGTCACGCCGCTGGGGCTGCTCCATATGAGACCGCTTCAACACTGGCTCCATGGCCGAGTCCCGAGGTGGGCGTGGCAGAGCGGCATGCTGAGGGTCCAAGTCACTCCAGCCTGCCGCCAAACCTTCATCCCGTGGTCAGACCTTTCATTCCTTCGGGCAGGAGTGCCCCTGGAACAGGTCTCCAGGCACGCTGTGGTTTACACAGACGCCTCCGCCAAGGGCTGGGGGGCCACGTTCAACGGGCATGCAGTGTCAGGGGTTTGGACGGGTCCCCAACTGCACTGGCACATCAACTGCCTAGAGTTGCTGGCAGTACACCTGGCCTTGAACCGTCCTCAAGAGACGCCACGAGGCGAGCATGTACTAGTCCGCACGGACAACACTGCGACCGCTTGCGTACATCAACCGACAAGGTGGTCTACGCTCCCGTCGCATGTCACAACTGCCCGCCACCTCCTCCTCTGGAGTCGGAAGCATCTGAGGTCGCCGCGCCATTCATATCCCGGGCTTGCTCAACCTGACAGCCGACGAGCTGTCACGAGCTGCGCTCCCGGAGAATGGAGACTCCATCCCCAGGCGGTCCAGCTGATTTGGCGACGTTTTGGACTCGCACAGGTAGACCTGTTCGGCGTCCCTAGAGACGTCGCATTGCCAGTTGTTCTACTCCCTGACCGATGGAACACTCGGCACGGACGCACTGGCACACAGCTGGTCGCGGGGCCTTCGCAAATATGCATTTCCACCAGTGAGCCTTCTCGCACAGACTCTGTGCAAGGTCAGAGAGGAAGAGGAGCAGATCCTGCTCGTGGCACCATACTGGCCTACCAGGACTTGGTTCCCAGAGCTGATGCTCCTCGTGACAGCCCCTCCTGGCAGATTCCTCTGAGGAAGGATCTACTGACTCAGAGACGGAGCACCTTATGGCACCCGGCCCAGACCTCTGGAAACTTCATGTCTGGTCCCTAGACGGACGCGGAGGTTCTAGGTGACCTACCCCAAGAGGTAGTTGACACCATCACTTGGGCGAGAGCACCGTCACGAGACACGCCACGCCTTGAAGTGGAACCTGTTCATCGAATGGTGCTCTTCTCACAGAGAAGACCCCCGGAGATGCCCGATCAGAGTCGTGCTATCCTTCTTGCAGCAAGGGTTGGAGCGAAGGCTGTCTCCCTCCACCCTCAAGGTCTACGTGGCCGCGATTGCTGCCAACCATGACCCTGTGGAAGGGAAGTCGGTGGGGAAGCATGACTGGGTCGTCAGGTTCCTTAGGGGGGCTAGAAGGCTGAATCCTCCACGCCCCCCCTCTATACCCTCTTGGGACCTGTCCTTAGTGCTTAGAGCACTACAACAGGGCCCGTTTGAGCCCTTGCAGACAGTCAAGCCCAAGTTTCTTTCAATGAAAACTCTGCTCTTGAACTGGCCTCCATCAAGAAGGTTGGGGACCTGCACGCATTTTCGGTCGACGATTCGTGCCTACAGTTTGGACCGGCGGATTCCCAGATAATCCTGAGGCCCCGGCCCGGCTATGTGCCCAAGGTTCCCACTACTCCATTTAGAGACCAAGTGGTGACCCTGCAAGCGCTGCCCCCGGAGGAGGCAGACCCAGCCCTGGCTTTGCTTTGTCCCGTCCGAGCATTAAGACACTACGTTGACAGGACGCAAAGCTTCAGGACCTCAGACCAGCTCTTTGTCTGTCACGGAGGCCGGCAGAAAGGGAATGCCGTCTCCAAGCAGAGGATGGCCCACTGGATAGTGGATGCCATCACCCTGGCTTATCAGGCACAGGGTGTGCCTTGCCCGTTCAGGTTGAGAGCTCACTCTACGAGAAGTGTAGCGTCCTCCTGGGTTCGGATCCCATATGTGTATTTCCACGGTTAGCCTTAGAGCCCGTGTTTCCCGGCAGACTTCCTGCTACTCCAAGAGGTTACAATCACCTCCAATCTTCCATATGCATCTGACTATTGTCCATATGTGTAACTGCCTCTGAACCTCCCTCGAAGGTAAGGGCTTCAGCGTCTCTGTTCTGAGCTGAACGCACGCTTTTCCCAGTGTTATTCAGTCCTACTGAGTGGGTAGTGCCATAGCAACAGTAACGGATCTTCCTATGGGGGCCCTAACCTGCGCCAGAAAGTAACGGCACAGGAGGCCTCCACGGGACACTGGAAGGGCAGTATCCGTGGCCTTTGGTAGGGATCCCAATTCGTCGGTCCTCCGACGTGGACGCCGAGAGTGACCGACTGATAGGAACGCCTCGGTTACGTATGTAACCCTCGTTCCCTGAAGGAGGGAACGGAGACGTTACGCCCCGCCGCCACGGCTCCTGTACCACCGCTGAGCGGCCGGGCCCCGGCTCGGCTCCTCAGCGAAAAACCTGAATATGCGCTGCACCTGCTGCCTATTTATGCTCACGCTGTGATCAGCGGCAGCTGGATGCAATCGCATGCCAATGTGCATTGGCTCGTTAGTTTACACTCGAAGTGGATAGGTCTCTAAGCGAGATCCCACCCGTCGGTCCTCCAACGTGACGCCTCCGCTCCCTCCTTCAGGGAACGAGGGTTACATACGTAACCGAGATGTTTATAGCATCATCAGAGCAGTGCTGCATACTGTACCTGCCAATGACCAGCTATGAAATACAACCAAACCATTTTAATCTCATATTCAAATCAGATGACTAGCATGAGGCGTTTCTTCTCTGAATCGTTGAGTGAATCCCTGCAGGCACCGCTTCATTCAGTAAAGTGAAATAGTTATACATGCATTTATTACTTCACGTCTTGACTATTGTAATTCACTCTACTATGGAGCTAACCAATCTTCGATAGGACGTCTTCAAATGGTACAAAATGCTGCAGCCAAGCTGCTGACTGGTAGTCGCAAATTCGATCATATATCTCCCATTTTAACTTCCCTGCACTGGCTACCAGCCAAACAGAGAATCGAATTTAAAATTGTAGTTTTTGTTTTAAAGCATTACATGGCCTTGCTCCAGCTTATTTATCTGATCTCTTACGTTGTCATAATCCGTCCAGGGCACTTAAATCCGGCAACCTTGGAGTGCTTGCTGTTCGTCGATCAAGGTTAAAACATCGTGGAGACCGTGCTTTTGCGATAGTGCGCCCTAAACTCTGGAATAGTCTTCCGGGATCGATCCGAATGGTGTAATCATTCTCCTCTTTTAAATTTAAACTTAAAGCACACCTTCTTAGTGTGGGTTTCTAATGTATTAGTCTAATCCTGTGTATGCTATCCTATAGATTGTTATAGATTCTGTTTTTTATTTGAGCTTACTGATCTGTACAGCACTTTGGTCAACCTTGGGTTGTTTTTAAATGTGCTTTATAAATAAACAATGTAATGAAATGAAATGAGTGTGTGTGTGTGTGTGTGTGTGTGTGTGAGAGTGTAAGTGTGTGTGTGTGTGTGTGTGTGTGTGTGATAGGTCAGAGAGTGACGGTGAGGTCAGCGGGGCAGATCCGAGGTTCTGGAGGGTCAGTGGGAATGGGAAAAATCCACAGAAAGGGAAAGACAGACAGAGAAAGGTTCAGCTGATATGTAGGTCAAAGAGAAAGAGAGTGTATTGTGATGCCATTGCTGTGAAAGAAACAATGAGACCAGACGAGTGTTTTGGCTATGAATGTAAGGAGAGACAGGTCTGTAGTTTTCTAGAAGAGAATTGTTTAATGGGGTTTTTGAGCAGTAGTACACACACGAGCCTGCTTGAATGCAGTGGGGAAGATGCACTGTAAGGAGAGATGTGTTGATGATGTGGAGTGCTGGTACACACAGATTGCACACACACACACATTGGGTCTACACACATGTTGTAGGATGGCTCACACACACACAGTTTGGATACTACACACACTCAGTGAGGGGACAGAACACACAGATGGGAGTTTCACAGTGGATCTAGTTGGTTGGAGGTCCTGTGTGAGTGGATCACACAATTGTCTACTGATTGCTTTACACACTCACACACACACACACACACACACACACAGCTGTTACACACACACAGGTCACACACACACACATTACAATGTTCACACACACACACACACACTGTTGATCATGGACACATCACACACACACTTCACACACACACACACACACACACATTGACACATACTCACACACACACATCGCTTGATTTTCTCTCACATTTTCACACACACACACGCTGGTCCGATGTTCACTCACACAACATCACACTCACACACAGTGCTCAGAAAGTTGATGCTGACCTCTGGTGGTGATGTACACACAATGTTGGTTTTATGGTTAAGGCAGAGCTCCATAAAGGCGTATCAGTAGCAGCATTCACATCCAAACTGTATGTGCTATGAGGGAAGAGAGGAGGATACTACAGAGGAAAGATGGGAGGAGAAAGGTGCATTTCAACTTTCCCAAAAGTAAAAGGGGTTGGTGGCTCTCTGTAGCAAAGTCTAATTGAATTTAATGAAGAAATGGTCAGAGATATGTAGTGATAAAGAATGTTATCTGCAGTACAATAAGGTGTAAATTAAATCAAGTTTTTCAGCTAAAGATGTCTTAGATGTTTTACATTTTCATAAAGATGAACGGTGAGACACACACACACACATTTAACATAACTTAGTCACAACAACACATTCACACACACTATTAATTGTACACACACACACACTGACATTGTATACACACACACACTCACACAGACATACACACACACACACACACACACACACAGACACACACACTGAGATAGATTAAATCCAGACACACACTGTGGCACACACACACACATACACACACGCTCTCACAGACACACCTATCAGTGTTGTTATTGTTTTGAACACTAAAAATAACAGCTACAATAAAATATACACACACACACACACACATGTCTCACACACACACACATGAAGTACACACACACACACACACAGACAACACACACACACACACACACACACACAACACAACCAAGTTTCAGAAGTACACACACACACACAGTACTCACACAATACACACACACACACACACACTACAATATAAATATTTAAACACTCACATGTGCACGCTCACACTTCTCTGAACACACACTTCACAGAATCTGCCAATACACACACACACACACACATATAAAATTATGAGAAATAATATTATACACACTCACACTTTATTTACACACACTATTACACACTTACACACACACACACACACACACACACACACACACACACACATACACACACACACACACACACACACACACACACACACACACACACACACACACACACACACACACACACACACTACACACACATGACACAATGCCACATACACAGTGTTTTGTTTCATCACATGAGTGCTGCTGATTTGACATCTGGTGGTGATGTACACACACACACACACACACACACACACACACATGTACAGGTACAGTCACACACTACAGTCAGACACACACACACACACACACACACGTTCACTTGACACACACACACACACATTTGATTCACAGTTTGTATTCACACACACACACATCTCATCCTGCTCAGTCTGTACCTCCTCATACACACACTCACACTACAAAGAACACATCACAGAAAGTCCACCAGATAGTCATAACCTCCTTTCACACACACACACACACACACACACACATATGACCTGACACACACACAGTTCATACATCAGTTTATTTATTGCATTATGTGACACACACACCTGCACACAGTTTATGATTTACACACAATGACCAGATTGTAGTCTTTACACACACACACTGCCCAGTTATAATAGTACACACACACTTTTGTATTTAAAGATTTCAGCTGAAACACACACACTACACACACACACACACACACACACACACACACACACACACACACACACTGCTCACACACACACACACACACACACACACACACACACACACACACACACACACACACACACACACACACACACACACACACACACACACACACACACATACACACACACACACACACACACACACTAAATAAACACACACACTAAACGTTAAAAACAATAAAGACTGCATTAAATATGTTTGATAAATTGTTAAATAAAATCACATGACTAAACAAAGGGCGCCAATAGTGTGCACACCTGTCTTGCAGAATTACTATACGTTAAAAGCGTAGAATTAAAAAATAATAAACATGTTAAAAGAACAAATTTTTAAACATCACTTAGAGCATGGATGCCTAATAGATCATCGCAAAGCAATGATGGAAGATCGCGCTTTAGGTCAGTGTTTGATGAACCAGGGGAGAGAGATAAATCACAATATAATATATTCAAATATTATGACTCGCATGTTAAGTCATGTAAAACAATATATAGCCTATAAATAAATAACAGTACCTCCTCTATTTGTATTCTGTGTTTCGAGCAGCACATTAACCATCGTGTGTATTACCGTGAACATTCATAAGGTTGCTCAAACTCTGTATAATCATGATACGCAAACTACATCTCTCAGTTGGATAAAAGAAGCCAGTGTCACACTAGTTTTGATGGACGACTATTGTAATCAAGGTAAAGCTGATTACAGTGACATGATCGTGCATTAGGTGCGCGTTATGTCCGTTATAAATAATGCGCAAACGAACCGTGTATGCGCTCTCGGCTCACTCATATTTCTGCTTGAACAGATAGATAGGCTAACAAATAAAAGTGTAGTCTGCATAAAATTGTATTTATTTTATTCGTCTTGTATTTATTGACAGAAAAATGTCAATAACATTTTGCTGCCAACACGGAATAAAGTGTCACAGAGAGAAAAAAAAAGTTATATAAAAATTGTAATCCTTATTTTTATTCGTTTTTTCAGGATATAATTCGTTTATGCCAACATTCAGCCTACAACACAATAGGGAAAAAATGTAGGTTTAGCCTAATATATATTTTATAAGTCTTGTCAAAACACTAAATTCATTTAACATCTTGCTGTTAACACACGCATTGTTCATTGTTTCTTTCACAGAACAACAAACTGGACGATAAACAGTCAGGTTTCAGGAGTGGCCATTCAACTGAGACTGCGCTACTCTCAGTCACTGAAGCCCTGCGAATTGCAAAAGCTGATTTCAAATCATCAGTCCTCATTCTGCTGGATCTGTCTGCCGCTTTTGACACTGTCAATCATCAGATCCTCCTGTCCACCCTCTCATCACTGGATATCACTGGGATTCCACTTCGCTGGTTTGAATCCTATCTCACTGGTCGGTCTTTCAGGGTGGCCTGGGAGGGAGGTATCCAAAGCACATAAATTGGTCACTGGGGTTCCCCAGGGCTCGGTTCTTGGACCCTCCTCTTCTCCACATACACTTACATCACTGGCTCCCATCATACAGGCACATGGCTTCTCCTACCATTTCTATGCTGATGACACACAGCTCTATCTCTCATTTCGACCAGATGATCCAACGGTAGCTGCACGGATCTCAGGCTGCCTGGCGGACATCTCGGCATGGATGAAAGAACACCATCTACAGCTCAACCTGGCAAAGACTGAGCTTCTTGTCTTCCTGCAACTCCAACTCTACAGCATGATTTCACGATTCAGTTAGGTTCATCAACAATTACCCCATCAGCTTCGGGTCAGAAATCTTGGTGTAATCTTCGATGGCCAGCTGACCTTCAAAGAGCACATTGCAAAGACTGCTCGATCTTGCAGGTTTGCACTACACAACATCAGAAAGATCAGCCCTTTCTGACAGAGCATGCTGCACAACTTCTTGTCCAGGCCCTTGTCATTTCTAGACTGGACTACTGAAATGCTCTTCTGGCTGGACTTCCATCAAACCTCTACAAATGATTCAGAATGCAGCGGCACGACTGGTCTTCAACGAGCCCAAAAGAGCCCATGTTACACCTCTCTTTGTGTCCTTGCACTGGCTACCAGTTGCAGCTCGCATCCAGTTCAAGACACTGATGATTGCATATAGAACAACCACAGGCTCAGCACCCACCTACTTCCACTCACTATTACGAATTTACATCCCTCCAGAAGTCTGAGATCTGCTAGTGAGCGACGCCTGTGGTACCATCACAGAGAGGCTCAAAATCACTCTCCAGAACATTCTCTTTCACCGTTCCTGGCCGGTGGAATGATCTTCCACCCCATCCAGAATGCTGGATCCCTGTCAAATTTCAAGCAACAACTGAAAACTCATCTCTTTCAACTCTACTTGACTACTTAAAAAAAAAAAAAAATTATTTCACTTTTCAAAATCTTCATCTTTCTCTTTCTCTTTCTCTCCTTCCCTTGCTAGCTTGTACTTATTTGAACAATGCCTGAGACTTGGTGTTACTGGCACTTCCTCTGTATGTTTGCCTCTTCGAGATTAATCGCTTTATGTACTCCCAATTGTAAGTCGCTTTGGATAAAAGTGTCTGCTAAATGACTAAATGTAAATGTAACACAGTGAAAAATGCAGCAGAGAAAAATAAATAAATTTGACACAGTCTGTCATTTAAAATGATAGAATAAGCATAATACAAAAAAAGAAAAAAGGAAAGACGAGTTGAACGTCCTTCAATGACATGGCATTCACACTTCATCCTTATTCTGCTCTGTCACTCATCACAACCTGCCTGTTCTGTTTGAGAGCTGTATATTATATCTGCATCGTTGCACATGCTTTGCTCAGATCCCGCAAATAAAACAAAGCACTGATTCGTGCTGCAGCGCGTGCATAACGGTCCGAGTGCAGGCTGTAACGGAGCTCAATAAGAATAAAGCGCAGATATGCTGTTCTGAAAGGACGTCGGGAACGGGATAATGTTAGACCGCCCGCTCCCGTTCAAACTGCACCAGAGTTACCGACCGTTACTACGTTATATTCAGGAAATTAATCCCGCGGCGAAATCTGGTTATCAATTATAACCCCAAACACAATGTTTCAATACTGTGATGCATGGCTCTCGTTCATTCGGTGCACTGCATTGAGCAGCAGCGTTCAGTTTTAATTGCAGTGTCCTCTAACTGAACTAAATTATTTGTATTACTATAAAAAAAATCTAAACGACGGTGAGATCTACACTGCCGGGAAGAAATAAGAAGATGCAAGGCAAGATGAATGTAGAGCTGCTGGTCTCGTTGGTGTCTGAACACAAATAACTTTATGACAAATTTGTATGATTTTGACAAGCGTGTAAATACTTGCTCTCTTCTTCTGAGTGACAAGCGAGTGTCAGAAGCTAAAGTTGCGCAGCGCCACCTTGTGTACCGGGGAATTTCTGTTTTACATTAAGTGCCATCTAATGTCAGGGAATGAATTTGCATGTTCACTCGGCTCATCGTCAGCGAAAATGAGAAGCACCCGGCTGCAGCCTGCAGATCGGGGCGGGGCTGCACGTGTCGCTCCGCCCACGATGCTTCTCATTGGTTAGTGGCAAAGTAATGACGTAGATCGGGGCGGGGCTGCACCTCTCGTCTCGTCCCGCCTACAACTGTTCTCATTGGTTAGTGGCGTCAAGTCATTACGTCGATTTTAGCGGTTTTTAATTTACGCTGTTCTTCGCTGCATGTGAGTACAGGCAAGCTACGTCTCTTGTCTAATTTGTTTAATGATTAAAGGAGATTAAGTATTAAAGGAAGAAAGTGTGTAAAGGATGTTAATGTTTAACCAGAGATTTATATGTACAAAAAGATGTGTTATATACAGATGTACAAATTTCACCTTTCTTGATCAGAATTAAACAGTTTCATACCTAAATAAATAACAAGGAAATAATTGTCTTGGCATGTTATTCATATACAAACAATGCTGGTATTTTTACCATAAGCTTTTCATTATCAAGTAAATCCATAAATTATTAATTTGGTAACAATATGGTTCATTAGTTAACATAAACTAATAATGAACTGCACTTATACAGCATTTATTAATCTTTGTTAATGTTAATCTCAACATTTATTAATACATTATTAATCTTGCTAACATTAGTTAATGCTCTTTTTAACTAACATGAACAAACAATAAACAACTGTGTAGTCAATAACTAACGAAACGAAGATAGTAAATACAATAACAAATGTATTGCTCATGGTTATAGTTCATGTTAGTTAAAACATTAATGTTTAATGAACCTTATTGTAAAGTGTTACCATTAATTTTAATAACGTCTTAAGACATGACACTTGCTGAGAATATTTTAACTTTTATTTAAATGTTAATAATACATGTAACAGTAAAGCATATGCTGAAATTAAAATAAAAAACGACCATAAATAACTTGTAAGTGGTAAATGATCAATACACATGAATAGAAATAACTTAAACTTAAGTTGTAAATAAACTATATATCCGTTGATATTTGCGATTGCAATGTGACAAGTCAAAAGCAGAAATTGGATTCTTGCTTGGAAATGTACATAAAATGTTTTCCAAAAATTAACAAATTTGCAATGTATTGTTTAATATTATATAAATTTACCAGGTATATTAATGGCATCACAGGTTTGTTTCATATAATTATGTATTGTTTCAACCGCATTTCCTGTTTACCGCGGCGTCGACGTCATTACTTTGCCACTAACCAATGAGAACAGTTGTAGGCGGGACGAGACGACACGTGCAGCCCCGCCCCGATCTGCAGGCTGCAGCCGGGTGTACTTGGGTGTGTACGGGCCTTTACTCTCACACTCACACACACAGTGCTCAGAAAGCTGATGCTGACCTCTGGTGGTGATGTACACACACACACACACACACACACACACACACACACACACAGTCTCACTCTCACAGACACACACAGTCTCACTCAACTGTGTACAAGTGGATTCTACAGTACATGTTTTTAGATTCCCAGTGATGTCTGCTTCTCAGTAAGCTTTCACTTGTGCACTGCCAAACATCATACTTATCATCTTCTTTAATTATTGGTCATTTAAATGAGTGATTCATTTAATCTGTTTCAAAAGCTGAATCATTTGGAGGTTGAATAGATTTTCTCAGATAGACAGTCATCATTATGGCACAGAACATGAAAAAGGAATAAAAATGAGTCAAATATGTCATGTCTATTTGCATTTTTGATGCAAAATAAATACAGAAATGTTGTGGATTGACTTTGTTTTAACAATTGATAACTGAGTTGACTATGTTGAACATATATATTATATAAATTATACTAGTCTTATACAGTATCATATGTGCTGCTATCAAATAAAACAACTGAATTACATGACAGAGCATCGGTAACATCAGACATTACACAATAAAGGTTTTAATTAATACATTGAATTTAACTCATTTTGATGCAATTTGAAATATTCATTACATTTTTATTAAAATATGAATTAATAAAATAATCAATTCACTTACAGTGTAACTAGCATTAATACTAAAAGAGAACATAGCTTAAACAACGAGAACGCGCCTCATAACAAGCGTCTGAATTAACTCTGTCTTGATTCTGAATAAAACACAAAAAAGCACCTGTGCATGTGGGTCAGACCTGAACGCAGACTATATGTTGATTTACAGATGATTTAATAAAAACACTTCAATGGTACTTTTCACAGGCTACACAATACACAATATTTTTGCCGTAATGATAAATGGCATAGAAACACTAACCGAACATATTTCATTAATTAATAAATCAAGTGTTTTTGTACCTGCAATACACTGTAAGAAAAATACCTAGAAAAATATAATGGTGATGTTCCAGGACATTATCCGTTGTAACCCGAAAATACAATGCATAATTAAAGATGCAAGTAAAAAAACCTGGGAAAATCAATACAGACGATTCCTTCATATTAACATAGCAGATTGTGCCATATTTTTACAGACTTTTCTTAATGTGTAGTTAAAACTATAATTGTTCAATGTGACGACCCTGAGTCTCCTCCCCCTGATTCCATTGGTGCTGATCGTGGGAGTTCCTGATTGGTTATCTTTGTGTTAATTGATCATTAGTTAGAGTATATGAGAGTGCTGTGCGTTATTTGGAGCGGGCACTCTCTGGGGAAGTACTCCGGAGTGTCTCTGTCGGATGTTTTTCTTACACATGTAGCGTCAATTTTGTTATAGTTGTTTGTATGTTTCTTTGTTTCCCTTTATCCCTAGACTTGGTTTATTATTATTTGTGGCATATGTTTAAATCAATAAACATTCTATTGATTTAACGATTTGCGTGATCCCTCTTTCATGTTGCGATTTGAAACGAGCTGGTCGTAACATTCAAAAGTTTTACTTGTTTACTAGCTGAAAAACCTGAACATTTTAATTGTTCAAAAATGTGTAAGTTTTCAATAATTCAGTGTATTTGAAAATATTTATTTTAATATTGTATTAAGCATTTATATTATTTTACGAACAAATCTAAATGTAAAAAAAAAAATTGTAGTGACAATTTAGCATGGTGATTACGTCATCGTGCAATGACATAATTTAGCAACAAATAGACCTTCCTTTGCCGACTTTCCCTGAAAATGAGTTGGCAACACTGAAAAAGCAAACCTTTGTGCCTTTTTTATTACTACAGGACAGGGTAGAAGTGACAGGAGTGGGAGAAATAGGGAGGCGGGATCGGGAAAGATCCTCGAGTCGGGATTCGAACTCGGGACAGATGCAGCGCAACACCTTTGTACCTTTTCTGCCCGTAAAAGAAACCGATGCCTCAGAGACTGTTTACACCTGGTCACTTCATGCATTTGCTCTGATAGCTATTAGATCGTGAAACGACCAGGTGTAAATGTCCTCCGAAATATAAATCCCAAATCCCAAACTCGCAATTGCGAGTTTATATCAAAAAATCCTGTGAGGAAAAAGTCAGAATTGTGAGATAAAAAGTCGCATTAACCTTTTGTATTTTTTTATTCAGTGGTGCAAATGTTCTTCCATAGAATTGAGTGAACTCATCATTCGTATACGTTTTGTGGAGTCACTTTCTCCTCTTGTCAGTTATGTTTGTTTACTTTTAGTGAAATAAATCTACAAAGTGTTACAAAATGTAGATGATGGATAAACATATGGGGAGTCAAAGAAAATGATGGACATATAATTAATGATGAATTTATAAGTTAAAAACTCTTCCGATGCAGACAATCCGTGCATGTTTGATAATTAACCGCGGTGTGGCGCTGCTGGTCAATTAATGTGTGGCTCTAATGCCATTCGCTCACGGTTTAGTTATAAGTGTTTCTGAACTCTGACCCTCAAGGTTCCTGCAGAGTTTAACTCCCCCCAAACTCACCTGCTGCCTGTGACTGTAGCAATCCTGAAGAGCTCGTTCAGCTGTGTTTGATTAGCTCTCATTCAAAAAACTAATGATCAAAAAGTGCACAGTATTATAATCTGCACAACATCTGAAAGGAATGCAGCATGCTATTCAGTTTTTATTCACACATTATATCCAGAGGCACCAACACTAGCTGAAATCTCCACATTTTAAAGCTTGCTTTGGTTTTTAGTTTGCATAAAAACAAATCTACAGAGTTGAGACTTTGATTCCATGAGGATATAATGATTATTTCAAGTGCGCATCAATAAAGCATATTTACAGAATGTCCTTAGAGAGAATTCTGCGTTGGTTGAAATTTTGTTAATATTTTAAATAAAAAAATGTATATTAACATATAAGTGAAAATAATCGGTATCAAGTGCAATAGCATGTTAAGTGCAAAGAAAATTCAATACACACAATCATTCAAAAACCATAACAAAACAACACATGACGGAGTTCCTCGTCTCATGACTAGTCAGCGTTTGCACGGTCGTCAGCACATCCTCATATAGACGTCATCTGGACTGGCGGTGGATGTGGGCTGAACCAGTGCGGTCCGGTCCAGATCGACCTGCAGAAGTGTCTGTCCCCTGCAGTGCCATGGGGGACAGGGACGGGGCCCATGTGTGTGTTAGGAGGTAGTCAGTGGGTGGACTGAGTATCAGAGAGAACTGGGATGGATGGATGCTCGGAGGACAGGGCTTCCCTTGATGAAGACACCTGCAAAAAACACCAACTTGACTTGAACAGAATTGACATGACATGGACCGACTAGACTCACTGACAGCAGGTTACAACATCAATACACGACAAGAAACAAAGGCAATGACACGGCTACTTATAGCAAACAAGACTGGACACATGACAAGAATCAACCAATGAGAACGTGACACACAGAACAAGAGAACCAATCAGAACATGACACATGGTACAAGAGAACCAATCAGAACAATTTAACCAACCGGAACGTGAGAACCAGAACAAGTGAACCAATCAGAACGTGACACACGGAACAAGAGAACCAATCAGAACGTGACACACAGAACAAGATAACCAATCAGAAAGTGACACAGAACAAGAAAACCGATCAGAACATGACACAGAACAAGAGAACCAATCAGAACGTGACACACAGAACAAGAGAACCAATCAGAACATGACACACAGAACAAGAGAACCAATCAGAACGTGACACACAGAACAAGAGAACCAACCATAACGTGACACACAGAACAAGAGAACCAATCAGAAGGAGACACACACAGAACAAGACATCCAATCAGAATGTGACACACAGAACAAGAGAACCAATCAGAACGTGGCACACAGAGCAATGGAACCAATCAGAACGTGACACACAGAACAAGAGAACCAATCAGAACGAGACACACAGAACAAGAGAACCAATTAGAACGAGACACACACAGAATAAGAGAACCAATCAGAACGTGACACACAAAACAAGAGAACCAATCAGAACGTGGCACACAGAGCAATGGAACCAATCAGAACGTGACATACAGAACAAGAGATCCAATCAGAACGTGACACACAAAACAAGAGAACCAATCAGAACGTGGCACACAGAGCAATGGAACCAATCAGAATGTGACATACAGAACAAGAGAAACAATCAGAATGTAACACACAGAACAAGAGAACCAATCAGAACGTGACACACAGAACAAGAAAACCGATCAGAACGAGACACACACAGAATAAGAGAACCAATCAGAACGTGACACACCGAACAAGAGAACCAATCAGAACGTGACACAGAACAAGAGATCCAATCAGAACGTGACACAAGGAACAAGAGAATCAATCAGAACGTGACACACAGAACAAGAGAACCAATCAGAACGTGACACACAGAACAGGAAATCCAATCAGAACGTGACACAAAGAACAAGAGAACCAATCAGAACGTGACACAGAACAAGAGAACCAATCAGAACGTGACACAGAACAAGAGAACCAATCAGAACATGACACAGAACAAGAGATCCAATCAGAACGTGACACAAGGAACAAGAGAATCAATCAGAACGTGACACACAGAACAAGAGAACCAATCAGAACGTGACACACAGAACAGGAGATCCAATCAGAACGTGACACAAAGAACAAGAGAACCAATCAGAACGTGACACACAGAACAAGAGAACCAATCAGAACGTGACACACAGAACAAGAGAACCAATCAGAACGTGACACACAGAACAAGAGAACCAATCAGAACGTGACACACAGAACAAGAGATCCAATCAGAACGTGACACAAGGAACAAGAGAACCAATCAGAACGTGACACACGGAACAAGAGAACCAATCAGAATGTGACACACAGAACAAGAGAGCCAATAGCATGAAGACATGAGGGCAAGGGAAGCATGAAGCAAACAGGAACCGTGACTAACCTTCAAAATAAAAGACATGAAAACATGAACATGACAAAATCCAATAAAGACCTTGCAATAAAATAACTGTATTTTATAGAAACAGTTTACCCAAAAAAAGTAAAACAATCAGGTTTGTAGAAATGTGTCTCATTCACTCTGCAGTGAATGGGTGCCGTCAGAATGAGAGTCTGATAAAAAACATCACAATAATCCACCACATATGACTCATCACTTAATGTCTTTCACTGGAGGAAGAGTTATTATGGATTACAGACTTTTGTATTTTAGTTTAAAACTGTTAATGCTGGATTAGTTTCAGCTCCAGATGTTAACTGATGGAATGGAGTGCTGTGATGTTTTTATCAGACTCTCATTCTGACGGCACCCATTCATTGCAGAGCATCCATTGCTGAGACAGTATTGGTTTACCATGCAATGCAAAATTCCTCTCCATCTGTTCTGATAACGAAACATTTCGCATGGCCTGAGAGCGTATGCATTTTCATGTGTGAGGTGACACTCATATACTGAGTGTTAGAGTTGGTCGTGTTTGGAGAGTACCTGCAGGCGGTGCGGAGGTCTCTGTGGCTGTCGATGTGTTTGTCTCTGTGTGGTCTCTCTCCTCCGTTGCTGTTGTTGTTGTTGTTGTGGTTTGGGGTTTTCTGGCTGCGTAACACCTCTCTCTGCAGCTCCGCACCCTCAACGTCTATTTGTTGCGAAAACTCTGACGCTTCAGTTTTTCTTGCCCTACACAAGACACACTCATTACAGTCAACGGCGTCAGTGCAGGCTTTAACTGACTTCCTTCACATCACTGATGCGAGCTCTTCTGAATCATGTCCACTTGGGTTTACTGACAACATTTGAACACAGGGCTTTGGAGAGACTGCTGAAATATGTCTCCCTGCAGCACTTAAGTCGCTGGGGTATATTTGTAGCAATAGCCAGCAATACATTTTATGGGTCAAAATTATAATTTTTTATTTTATGCCAAAAATCATTAGGATATTAAGATCATGTTCCATGAAGATATTTAGTACATTTCCTACCATAAATATATCAAAACAAAATTTTTGATTAGTAATATGCATTGCTAAGAACTTAATTTGAACAACTTTAAAGATGATTTTCTCAATATTTAGATTTTTTTGCACCCTCAGATTCCAGATTTTCAAATATTGTCCTATCATAACAAACCATACATCAATGGAAATATTATTTATTCAGCTTTCAGATGACCCTAAAGACTAGTTTTGTGCTCCAGGGTCACATACAAACACAAACCTATGGCACAATTTCAGCAGATAAGTGTATAAAGTATACTTCAGCGTACTTTTTAAAAGAGGATTTGTTGGACACTTGATTGCGTGTTAATTTAAGAGTGTCTTCATTACACATGTCACAAGACCTTACTATAGCAACAACGGTAAATTACGCATAATTACAAGCAATTACGCTAAATCCTAACCCTATAGTGTTTGACTTTTGCTGTTGATTACTATTACTTAGCACTTAATTAGATAATTACAGTGTAACAAAGAGACAGTAAAATAAAATACATACAAAAACAATTAAATGAAAACATGTTATAGTTAAAATTCATATTTAATGCAATCATTTGCATTTTACATTTTAATGATGAAGTTGCAATTTAGTACATTTAAAATAGATTAACTTTACATGTAATATTAATACAGTTTCAATTATTATCAAGCAATTAACATCAGAATAATTGCGCTTCTTTAAAGCATGACAAAATATTATTAAAACATAAGTGCAAATTCTAAAAGTCTTTTTTAAGTATGTTAAGAAACATACATGTATTTTTATCTCATGAATATTACATTATAAGTACATTTTTTTAAGATTACACGTTTCTGATTTGAAGTACAATACTAGTGCACACTTAATAGAATCAAGCACTTATTTCATGCCGCTGGACTGAGTTTAAAGCTGTAGACGATGAGCACTCTCTCACCTCTCCATCTTTCTCCTCTCCTCGCGCTTCACGTGTCTCACCAGACACGAAGTGATGAAGATGATGCTCAAGAACAGAATGATGGCTGAGCTGATGAAGGACACCAGAAGAGCTAAACGAAAGCCCTCATCCTCGAACCGAGACAAAGCTGCACAAACAGAGCGGTGACAGATGCTTAGTCAAAGTCTTGGTGAACAGAAGAGACCGCTTTCTTAATTGAACATGTTTTCTACGAGACTCGGAGCAGTTCTGAATCCTAATATGCTGTTATATCACCTAGTACACTGACCTGTGTGTCTTCAGTTTGGCTATTTAATGTTCACACAGGGATGCATGTGCTGTGCTGTTTGAGTTCAAGAACATGGTTAAATCTGTGCAAAATGATGCCGTTCTTATGTCGAGTTTTGCAGAAAACACTGAGCAAATTGGAAAGTTTTGAGAACTGTATGAATTATTCGGAAAATTGTGCCAAATTAATCAGTTATAGTGTGTTAGCAATCAAGAAAAGCTGTAATTAAAGATCATGTTCCATAAAGATATTTTGTACAATATATCAAAACTTAATATGCATTGCTAAGAACGACTTTAAAGATGATTTTCTCAATATTCAGATGATTTTGCACCCTCGGATTCCATATTTTCTAATATTGTCCTATCATAACAAACCATGCATCAATGGAAAGCTTATTATTATTATATGAAGCATAAATCTCAATTTCACAAACTGACTTATGACTGGTTTTGTGCTCGTTTCTGAGAGGCTTACGTTTACACTCCGGTGTCCCGCCGCTCCAGTGTGTGTTATTGCTGCTCCACACGCAGGCCATCTGACCGCCGCTGACCGCTCGGTGTCTGGACGGACACTGGAGGCTCATCACACTGCCCACGCTCGTCCCATCACCGGAGACCAGCTTCAGAGTCCCGAGCACAGGAGACAGCGGCGGAGCGCACCGATCTGTGTGAGCACAGATCAATGCTGCCACGCTTACAATCAATTTAAAGACACAGGTCACCTCCATGACTCATCCCAGTGGATGGGTGCCATCAGAACAAGAGTCTGATAAAAACACCACAATAATGCACAGCACTCCACTCCATCAGTTAACAACCATCATCAATACATTTTATTTGAAAACATTGCTTCAGTTCAAATACGAGTCCATAATCCATAATAACGCTTCGTCAGTCAAAAGTGTTCTGTCTGAATCAGGAGAGAAATCACAGATCAAAACAGCTCCAACAGCTGGATGTTGATGCAAGAGATGACAGCAGATGCACTTTATCACCGGAGGAAGAGTTATTATGGATTATAGACTATTGTATTTTAGTTTAAAACTCTTAATGCTGGATTAGTTTCAGCTCCAGATGTTAACTGATGGACTGGAGTGCTGTGATGCTTTTATCAGACTCTCATTCTGAAGGCACCCATTCATCATTGCTGAGACATTTCTCCAAACCACATGAAGAAACACACTCATCTCGGATGACCCGAGGCTGAGGACATTTTCAGCTAATTTTTATTTTTGGGTTAACTGTTCCTTTAATTCATCATCAAGAACAAGAGATTAGAAGAGTAGAGAGAAGATACAGATAACCGAAAGCATCCAAATTGCCATCGCTTGAGTTACGTGTGCAGAATGAGCATTTTTCAACTGTTCCTCCTGCACACTGCTGTGTTTGTGCATTACTGAGAAGTGAAACTGTGAAGCAGGTGTGTGCCGTACTGTAACTGTGTGACGAACACATAACATGGTCATGAACCAGTTTGAATCACACAAGATTTCAGGTCAAACTGTATATATAGTGGAGACTGGGGCCGCCTCAAATCCTGCATTTTCACACTTTTGTGTGAACAAAAGCATTTGCATTTCACACTTTAATTCCAGTGAATATTTCTTAAGATAGGTTCTTTATACAGACAATTTTTAAATAGATATAAAGATAATTAAATACACTGTAAAGATTCAAGGTTCGACCGAGTGTGTGCGTGACAGAGAGAGAGAGAGAGAGAGAGAGAGAGAGAGAGAGAGAGAGAGAGAGTGTGTGTGTGTGTGCTCAGAGAACACAACATTGAAGATGTTTAGGAGTGGCAGTTTATCAGCAACGCCTTAAACACAAAAATATGTTTAAAATATAATAAATATTAAATTGAAGCATTGTTTTAAACCACGGACACTGTAATTAATATAGTATATAAAATTGTGTGTGTGTGTGTGTGCGTGTGTGTGTGTGTGTGTGTGTGTGACAGGATGAACTGAGAGCAGGAAATGCGTCTTGTGTAAATGGCAGTGGTTCTCGGATCGGAAACACGCGCGATGCGCTTCGAACGTCTTCCTGTTTCTTTCTTCATTTTGTGTTCTCTGTTATTTCGACTTGAGGTTGACCCATGTGACTATAAAACCTGCATGCTGTTCTTTTGTAGTGGAACATTAATGTAGATGTTCTCATGTACACACACACACACACACACACACTCACACACACACACTCTCACACACACACACACACACACACACACACACACACACACACACACACACACACACACACACACACACACACACACACACACACACACACACACACACTCTGTCAAGCACACACACACACACACACACACACACACACACACACATCTCTCTCTCTCTCTGTCAAGCACACACACACCAGACACACACACACACACACACACACACACACACACACACTCACACACACACACACACACACACACACACACACACACACACACACACAGACTCACACTCTCTCTGTCAAGCACACACACACAGACACACTCACACACACACACACTCACACTCTCTCTGTCAAACACACACACACACACACACACACACACACACACACACACACACACACAGCGCGCGCACACACACACACACACACAGCGCACACACACACACACACACACACAGTGATCAGGAATACTATAGTAAATACAGAATATACTGTGATAGCTGCACTAAATCGGATATTTATACATTCAAAGATATTTATACATTCAAACTCAATCAGTAATGTTGTTAATTACAAAATGATTATTAAGAGAACAATCGCTTTATTTCACGGTTTCCGTTTAAAAAATAATCAACAACTTCCTTCAAATTGACTCACTATAGATTTAGAGTTTGTAATTATGTAATAGTCATAATTTACTATCATATCCATAGTACTTGCACGTAACACATCTTATCCGTACATTTTATTTTAAGGTGTCGTTGTTACCGTGTAGCCTAATTATACATTTAATTAATCTAATATAACTACATGTACTTACGTACTACTGGTTAGGGTTTGCCTCACGATGACTTTCATGTAATTATGCATACTGTATTATAATAGTAAGTGCATGCAACACGTGTAACACAGAGCAACGTAAAATAAAGTGTTACCTAAGTAAAAGAAAGTTGTGCAATCAAGCAACTCAACGCTGGAATCTAACAGACACAAAGACTGTTGAGAAGGGTGTTGTGGAGGGGTTTACCTGCTGTCTGGTTGTGAACACTGCTCCAGTCCCCCATCACTGATGAATGAAAGCCATTCACAGTGTCTCTGCTCCTCTTCTCCTGCGCAGTGCGCATGCGCAGACCGGAGCGAGGATTGAGGACACGCTGTCTCTGCTCCGCTTCTCCTGCGCAGTGCGCATGCGCAGACCGGAGCGAGGATTGAGGACACGCTGTGGCTTAATCTGCGTGTTGTGTTACTCATCAAGTCTCTGAGCACGAGGTGTGTTCAACTCCAGGGGCCCGTTTCAGAAAGGAGGTTAAGTGAAAACTCTGAGTATGTTAACCCTGAAATGAGGGAAACTCTGGGTTTTCCGTTTCAAAATGGGAGGTTTGTCAAACCCGAGAAAGCAGGGTAAGTCAAGCCCGTTTCTGAAAGAGAGGTAACTTATACTCAGAGTCAATTACCGTGGTAACTTACTCCGTGAACCTAACCTGGTCGGGAGCAGGTTTTCTTCGGTAAACCCAGAGTTTCTTTCGGTCTCCTCTCCCTTTTTATAGTTTTAGCGAGGTTTAAATGCCTAATTCAAACGGCAAAATTGATTTTCTTACTGAGTATTTTTGTCTTATTTCAAGTACAAATATCTAAAAATGTAAAAAATTGTCAATATTTAGTCTTGTTTCCTGGGGGATTTTCTTTTTTAAGTGCATTTTACATAAAACAAGTAAAATTGTCAGCCATTAGGTAAGAAAAATAATCTTAATGCAAACGGAAACAAGAATATGTTTAATGTCTTACCCCATTGGAAGATAATTAGCAAAATAGGAAAAATGCACTTTAAAACATCGGAGATGCAGAGCACATTATAAGTCCTGTATGCAGATTTTAAGGAAAGTGTGCATCGCTCTCATACTCATTCTGATCATTTGTCCTGGGCACAAATCCGTCAAAGAGGAGTTTCACAGGACTGTAGGTCAGTGGTGAAAAAATCGGTTTAAATGAGGCTAATCTGATAAACGATGTTCACTTGATAACATCTTTCTGTGACATCTGGAAGTAATGCTGAATTAGCCACCTCGTAAGATATGTCCGGATTGCCGTGAGATCGGGCTGGAAGTAATGTGGTTGGATGCATTGATGACAAGCATATCTCCACCATCATCGCACCTTCTGAAAATGAAACTAATTACTGTATGGAATGGAAGGATGCCAGATGGAGGGGTAGTACAAGCCGTAACCACCTCCACTGCTGTTAAATAAACAAATGATTCACTTTTTTATCATCTTTATTTCCTAATACAAAAGCAAAAGTTATTTTTTTACTTTTGGATTTGAGAATTCTTCCAATACTTGACCACCTCCTCTTCATCTGTCAGTGGTGCTGGTTCTCCCTCTGCCTTCTTGCTGTCATCAAGTCAGTAGTTAATTGTATTACTCTAATTAAGAAATGCAACAGGTTGGATTAGAGAATATTTAACTATGTGAAAAGAGTGTTTGACTATGTGGAAAAAGCTGCAGCACATTGAAATAGACATTGAATGATATTTAATGTCAAATGTTTGTAAAGTCATTAAGCCCACGCATATGAACCTTTCATGCTTAAAGCTTTACCTTGATTTAATTGTGTTTTTATACTTCATTTTTAGCTGCTGCACGTTCTTGTTTCATTTTTCCGTATTTTTTGTTTTTGTGGCCGTGGGATACCATTAAAATGAATATGTTCAATAATTTACAGTTTTCACCTCTGATATTATAACAGTTATTAAGTTATTGACAGTTATTAAGAGTTAAAGTTACGCATTGACAGAAGTACGCACACTGACGTCTTTTTGGCGGGAGCTGTTGCCATGGTGAATCGTAACTTCGGTGCTCTGCTGATCATGACTTTTCATAGTCATGGTGCACGCGCTTAACTCAGAGTCAACCTACTTAGAGTTGAGTAAACTAACACAATTCAGCTGTTCTGTAACCGAAAACTCAGAGTTTCCCATCTCAGAGTAACTCAACTCTGAGTTCAAGTTTAAACTCAGAGTTGGTTGAACCTCCTTATTGAAACGGGCCCCAGGTGACCGATGAAGCTGTAAAATAACAAAACAGTCAATATAGAAACATTCAAAAGATTTTTAAATCATATAACTACAAGATTAATCTTTTTAAAATTACATTTATACCTCATTATATATGACCCTGAACCACAAAACCAGTCATACGTTGAGATGTTTTGATGTTGTTTAACATTGAAAGCTGAATAAATGATATTTCCATCGATGTATGGTTTGTTATGATAGGACAATATTTGAAAATCTGGAATCTGAGGGTGCAAAAAAATCCAAATATTGAGAAAATCATCTTTAAAGATGTTCAAGTGAATTCTTAGCAATGCATATTAATAATCAGAAATTAAGTGTGGACTGGTGATTATTTCTGGGGTCATTCTGAAATTACAGCTGTCCATGAAACCCATAATAATGGGTTCCTGGTTAATACGGCTCGGGCCTTATCTCAAAGAGCTGCTGAGTTGAACAGGGAGTTAGCAGATGTCTGTTCAGTAGGAAAATGAAGTGAAAATAGGTATTTAAGAGCATGCTAAAGGCAGATGGAGAGGCTCAGAAAGCAGAACGAGGCAGTTTAACAGAAAGACATCCGCTGGATGAGATGCCCTCTGGTGCCACTGAACAGAAAGCATCACTCATTCAGTATCCCTCCTGCAAACTCTTGGACATTTGGGTCCTTTCACTTTTGTTTGTTTTGATCATTTTTCCAGCTGCATACATTTTGGCACACTTTTATTGGAATTGTACTTGAGTGGGGGCGGGGCCGAGCCGTGGGAACGGGAGGCCGGTGGAGTGAATGATAATGAGCGACACCTGCGCCACTCACGGTCTCGAGTCCCACGGAGGAGCCGGAAGGAATAAAAGGAGGAGTGGCGACATTGGAAGGCGAGAGGACCAGGCCTGGATTTTACTTTATGTTTTGTGTGCGGCAGTCGTCCGCGAGCTGCCGCTTTTCTGTTATGTTTGGTTATTTTGTTATTAAAATGTTTAAAACTCGGTCCGGTTCCGGACACACTGCCGCCGGTCCTCAACCAGCTGAGCGGTTCACTCGCTGATGCCATGCGATGGTACTGGACCTCTTTGGTGGACGGCCCGATGCTCATCCGCCTCCTGGCGGGCGGTGCTCCTCCGGTCGAGGGCAGCCGGCAGCGAGTCCCCGTTCCCTGCTCCTCCCCAAACATGGCGGATGGCAGCAGGCTTCGGCCTCCAGGCGAACGCAGGCGACTCCTCCGCTCCCTCTCGGACGGCAGCCACCCTCCTCGACCCAGGAGCACGGCAGCGAGTCTTCCGTCCCACCTGTTCTTCTTTGCTCCAGCACCACCGCCGGGCAGCCACTGGCGGTCTCCGCCACTTCCTGCTGCCCGATCTTCTCAGCACCGCGATCCCACTCAGCAGCGAGGGCTCTCTGACAGCGTGTCCCTCCTTCCTCCCGGGCTTCGGCACCAATGTAATGAAGTTAGTAGGTACGGGAAGAAGGAGGCGGAACCGCGAACATTTAAACATTTTAATAACAAAATAACCAAACATAACAGAAAAGCGGCAGGACGACCGCACACAAAACATAAAGTAAAATCCAGGCCTGGTCCTCTCGTCTTCCAATGTCGTCACTCCTCCTTTTATTCCTTCCGGCTCCTCCGTGGGACTCGAGACCGTGAGTGGCGCAGGTGTCGTCATTATCATTCACTCCACCGGCCTCGCCTGCTCCCACGGCTCGGCCCCGCCCACCTCACAGTACTATTTCACCCACATTTCCTTTAATACATCTATGTTGGGCTAGGTGCACAATACTTACTCTCAGGACCTTAAAAGCGACAGTGCACCCAAAAATTAAAATAGTGTCATATACTCATCCTCAGGTATTTCCAAACCTATGAATGTGTTTGTTCTGAAGATATTCTGAAGAATGTGGGAAACATAGTAGTATTGTTTTTTCCTCCTATGGAAACTTTCTTCAGAACAAACACATTCATACAGGTTTGGAAATACTTGAGGATGAGTATATGATGACACAATTTTCATTTTTGGGTGCACTGTCAATGGGGACTTTTTGGGACAAAAAGTCCCCATTGAAACTGCTGTTTTTAATAGCAGTGCCGTTTAACTGTACAATTATTATATTTTTTGTTAATAGGCTTTCATTCTGTTGGCAAGGCTTCAAATAATTTTTGTTACTGTTTATACGAGATGGTGCAATTTTTGCTTGCTTTATTACAGCCAATTGGATAAATGCTGCAGCTATAATTGTGTGTGTGTGTGTGTGTGTGCGTGAGAGAGAGAGAGAGAGTGTGTGTGTGTGTGTGTGTGTGTGTGTGTGTGCGTGAGAGAGAGAGAGAGTGTGTGTGTGTGTCGTGAGAGAGAGAGAGAGAGAGATGTGTGTGTGTGTGTGTTAAGAGAAAGAGTTGTGTGTGTGTGTGTGCAGAAGAGAGAGAGTGTGTGTGTGTGTGTGTGAGAGAGAGCGAGTGTGTGTGTGTGAGTGTGTGTGTGTGAGTGAGAGAGAGTGTGAGAGGGCGTGAAAACTTTTGAACAAAAAGAATGGCTCTTAATGCATGGGTTCTCCTTCTGGAGCATCAGAGAGTGTTTGAATCTTCTGTAATAGTTGCGTACGAGTCTCTAAGTTATCCTCGGTGTGAAAAGACGGATCACAAAATCATAGTCATTGTTGGAAAGGGTTCAAATACACAAAAATGCTGGAAAACCAAATAATTAGTGTGAGCTGAAGGATTTTTCTGAAGAACAGCAGATAGTTTAACTGTTCAGAACAAACAAGGGACTCATGAACAACTATCACTAAACTAATAAACAGTTGTGGATCAATCAGACAACAACAGTGTTAAGAATCAAGGGGGTGTAAACTTTTGAACCAGATCATTTTTATAATTTTCTCTTGTGGACTATATGTAAACGTGGAATATATTATTCAGGTCAGTACTAAATAAACAATAGCATGCATTTTGTATGATCCCTCATACTTGGTAAAATACTCAACATATTGCAGATTCTGTAAGGGGCGGGGGGTGTAAACTTTTGACTTCAACTGTATGATTGAACAAGATTCTGCAGACAAGGGAAGTCAGCACCAAGAAACTACTACAATCATAACACATTCAGGGGTGCGTTATAACGATGCTTTTGGGAAATGCACCCCAGATTAGCAAGACTATCTTGTGTCTTGTGGAAGAAATATGTCCATTTCTGTGGTGAAGCATTGACAATGAGAACATGCTCACTGCGAAGATAAATGTGCCTTGTGCTGGAACGTATGTGTTTTAAAAAGCTCAATTAATGAATCAAGTCTCATAATAACCATATACTCTTTTATTCATTGATATGCAATAAGACAGCTTTTGTACACATAAAATGCATTTCATAATACTGGTTCTGAGTCAATATTAAAAGGGAAGGAAATGCAATGTTTACATCATTAATTACATGTACAGTACTTCTGTTGCAGCCACAATACTGGTGCATACAAAAGAGAAATGAGTCTTTAAAAGTGGCGTTCTTAAACCTAGTCGTCTCATCCAAACTTTATCTTAAAAATCACACAACATCGGCGTTTCCCTTCAAGCATTGAAATGGCACATGCTCTAGAAGGGTGTAATATTGAGTGGCCTGCCACAGGAATCTCGTCATGAAGACGGTTTCTCGTTTGCACAACACCGTTTGAGGAACATACCATGAATAATCATGCTTTAGACGAGTTTATGAACACACTTGACTTGTGAAATTATGGGTGTAACACAACAGCGTTTCACTACAAACACCAAAGAAAAATTATGCATTGTGTAAAATAAAGGCGATTTAGGAGCATTAAGATATTTGTACATTGTAACATTCATATTTGGGAAAATGGGAAAAATGTCTCATTGGCATTTTCTGTAATGTGTGCAATAATGAGTGGTGACTATAAATATGATAAAAATTTGCTTTAAAACAAAAAAATCAACACATGACTAATTATGTATGAACTTAAAATTCTACCAAAATGTGTGAACACTACACAATTGAAATATATCATAATTTTTCTTGTGTATAATAATGTGAATTTGGGGTGAAATGTGCATGAAAATAATAGCAAAAAACAAGCTTATTTTTAATGCATTATTATTTCTTCCCGTTGTTTTGAGTGAAATATGATTTTGAGTTGGGTGTGTCTCTTACTTGTGTTTTAAGGATTTCATCTTTTAAAATCATAAAGGGGTGCATGAAGGTTCGAACTGACAGTGAATCCCAAGAACGGTGACTTAATGCTTTAACTAATAATAACAAATGAAAAACAAAACATTCACAACATATAGACATTCTCAACGTCTCCATCCAACAGTCAGGCGCTCTCACAATGAAGGCATGAGCCGCTGCTGAGAGAGCAATGATCGAAGGGAGGAAGGTAAAACAGATCTTCAAAAGAAAGAATGAGAAAGTGCTGAGGATAAAGTGATTTCAAGTAACAGGAGTTCTTTATAAAGGGGAGGGGCCAGAGGCGAGGGGAAGCATCTGATTGGCTCCTGCGCCTCCCTTTACAGCATGTGACAGGAGCTCCACAATCCTGAATAAGTCTGAACACGTTTGTCTCTTTCTTCTTCTCATGACACAGTCAGAGAGACCTAAGACAGACAACAATTACAGTAATCAATCTCATCAAATCAGTCACATTTCACTTCAAAACAATTATATATCTATTGATATTTTTCCTATTGATTCTGGGCTGAAATATGACCTAAAGATAATGTTTATGAGATTTACCCAGAGAACACACACAGAAGAGCTCAGAAAACCAGAGATGCTCCCGAGTCTTTAACTCTGAATCCTCATGTATTGAAATCTTCCTATTTAGGAAGCTGTTTTATAGACTATCGGATCAGATTCCCGCCGTAAGTATTACAGTCACGGATACAAAAATAAGCGTGAAAACTACATTTAAAAACGCACGTAAAAATATATTGCACAAGATTTAAAAATTAAAGCAACATTTTAAGAATAACAAACAATGGTCACGGATAGAAAATAATAAGCGTACATAAAACATTAATAATGCATTTTTTTTAAATAATAAGCATGAATCAAAACTTTAAACACATTTAAAATCATATTACACAAATTTGAAATATTAATGCAAAATTATCTGACTTAATTGTATTAATATTTCAAATTTGTGCAATATGATTATTCATGTGTTTAAAGTTTGGATTCATGCTTATTATAAAAAAAAATGCGTTATCAATTTTTTTATTTACGCTTCTTAATATTTTTCTATCCGTGACCATAGTTTGCTATTCTTAAAATGTTGCTTTCATTTTTAAATCTTGTGCAATATATGTTTACCTGCATTTTTAAATTTAGTTTTCACGCTTGTTATTTTTGTATCTGTGATTGCACAAAACCAGTCATAAGGGTCAATTTTTTGAAATTGAGATTTATGCATCATCTGAAAGCTGAATAAATAATATTTCCATTGATGTATGGTTTGTTATGATCGGACAATATTTGAAAATCTGAGGGTGCAAAAAAATCTAAATATTGAGAAAAATGCCTTTAAAGTTGTTCAAATGAAGTTCATAGCAATGCATATTACTAATCAAAAATTAAGTTTTGATATATTTACGGTAGGAGATCTCTTCATGGAACATGATCTTAATATCTAAAGATTTTTTGGCATAAAATAAAAATGTATAATTTTGAGTCATACAATGTATTGTTGACTATTGCTACAAATATAGTTGTGCTGCTTATGACTGCTTCTGTGCTCCAGGGACACATCTATGATCTATGATCTATTTTTTTAAAGAGGTAAGGTTAATGTTACTTATGTTTTAATCTATTCCCATGTTCAAAACAGTTTTCCTGTAATCAAATTCAATAATAAGAGTCCTTTCTACCATGACACAAGGAAAAATGTGACACAGATATTACAGAACGCATGAATTTTTGATAAAATTCAGGGGTATTCAATTCAAGTTCCAAGAGGCGCGGCCTCTATATTTTATTCCAAGCAGAGGTCTGGACAAAACATAACAAATAAATAAAAATACATATATTTTTACATGTAGATTCATGCGAGGCCATGTGACAGAAAACACTGTTTCTCTTCAGGGTTTTCCTCCTGAAATCTATACTATTTAAATATATCATAAGTCTACTAAAAGTATATACAATAATCAAAACGTTCTCATCCTGAGCAGAAAAGAAAGATGACCAGCAATTTCAAACAAAAATGTCCCCAATTATAATTACACGACTCTTTTGAAATGTTCTTAGCATAGACATATAGACATAGATTCCTTATTTGACCGCTCCATGCATGTAGATGCCACCGCAATCTTGGAACGGTATTTTTGACATCATTCACCATACTGCAGAGCCGTTCTGTGCATGATTGTGGCATCTTTTGAATATTCAGTGATTATTATGGTGAATGATGTCAAGTTTACCGCTGCAATATGGCGGCCGGCTTGGCAGCCCATAGAAACAGTCGCTAATGAGGCATCTATGTATATAGATCTATGGTTCTATAGATTACTGATGCTAAATTTAGATCAGAAACTGCTCGACACATCTGGGTTGATCAGGCAGAGGAATAAGTAATAGAGAAATAAATAGATTGTAAGAAAAATATCTAGATTTGTTTCTGTTGTTGTTAAAATAACCGCGTCATCCATGCTGGCGCACGTCCAGAGAGAGAGAGAGAGAGAGACCGGGCTTGAATAAAGCACATTTGGCTTTAGATAAAAATACAAGGATATAGCGCTGAAAGATATTTACCATAAACGACCCTGAGCGCTTGTTATGTGATCCGATGCTAGCTTAAAACATTGCTGCGGTTATGATTCGCGGATGAATGCACTTTAAAGATAAAAGACTTGAGTTGCTTTTAAAATATTGACGAGTGCTTTTCCTCGAATCGGGAGTCATTTCAGGTCGAGTCTGAAGTAGGGGTGGGCCATATGGCAAAAATATCATATCACCTTTTTATCTTGCTATTTTAGCTTTACAGCCAAACTAATTTCCATATTATAAAGACAAAGCCTTTCAAGGATGCAAAAAATAAATAAAGACTGGTGGATATTAAAAAATAAGAACATAGTATATACAAATAAAACAAACTGTGCTTTATTTTCAAGTACAGTCGGTGTATTTAGCAGGAGCGTTCAAGAAACACGTATAAATATAAAACACTATATATATATATATTAGTGATGCTGAATTATCGGCCGATATGGGTGAAAATTACCTAATTTTTATTGCTCTGATAAATAAATGAAATCCGATATATCTAGATCCTATAAAGTACGCTTGCTGGTGAATCAATCAATCCTAAATCAAGCCTGATTTATCTGAGATTCATCCGCTCTCCGAGTGCAAGTGACTACAGCAAGTGTAAACTACAGCAACTCTCAGCTAGTGTCATCTGTGAACATGTCTTCGCCGGTCTGGAGGTGTTTCTCAGTGGCAGAGGAGGACAATGCTATTTGCATGTTGAGCAAGGACTCCGAGATGAGAGAAAAAGCTGTCAAGTTAACACAACACATCTTATATCTCACTTGAAATGTCGAAGCTGTATTAAGGGACTTTAAGCAGCCTCCACTGGTAACGTCATATTACGCGTTCGTGACTTCAGCTGCTACTTCGTGTACTTCTATAACGTCTAATGAGGGAAAACAGCTGCTTTGCCGTAGTCGTTATAACGTGACATAGTTAAAAATGTGCGTACATACTATTTAACTCCATCAGTATAGGATTCTACCATTAATCTTTCATTTAATCCGTGTTGATTATGTTTTAAACAAGCTCATTTTAACGATTGTTTTCGTTTGTAAACATGTCTGCTGTTAGCAGCAGCACCTCAGGTAGCACTGAACAATGTAATCATTGCCTAAACATCCTCCTCATAATCTATCATTTGCATTTAAATAAATCACCGTCTCGTTTACGGTTGCTTAATGACGTTTATGTACTCGGCTAAGGCCGTGTATCAGATTACTTAAAGTCCCTAGATATAACCTCCTCATCCTGATGCATTGAAAAGGTTGAATAGATGCATTTCTTTACGCACTAAATACTTGAATATAAATGAGTTGTTAATTGCAGATAAACCATAGTTCTGTTATTAAGTATTGTGGTGCCTTACACAGAAAATAAACACATTTGAAGAGTCAGGACTGATGTTTGTTGTTATAATTAGGCCAGAGCTACTAAATGTCAGTTTCATCAGTGCATCTTAGAGATTGTGTTCTCTTGGGTGCACAAACTGCAGATTATATGAAAATTATAATATAAAAATATTAATTTATTGGTTATCGGTATCGGTTAAAATGTATCATATCGTGCATCCCTAACATAAATTGATTCCTGTTAAAGTAGCTTAGCGAGTTAAGAGTAGCGTGTTATTTTCTCTTTGCGTTTTGTTATTTTAACATTAAAGAATACCATTTGATTTTATTTAAATCTTATATTTAGCCCATAATTTACTCACTGGAGTTTAGTTTTAAACCTTTCTTCTGCTGAACATAAATGCTATTTTGAAAAAGGTGGAAAACCAAACAGTGACTATAGTATTATTTTGTTTCCTATTAAAGTCAATATGGACTAGCTATTGTTTGGTTAGCCACATTCTTCAAAATATCTTCTTTTGTGTTCAGCACTAGAAATAAATTAATACAGGGTTGGGATAACATGGGAATGAGTATATAATGACAGAAATGTAATTTAAGGGTGAACTATTCTTTTAATGACAGTCGGTGGTATGTTAAGGGCGGTATGTCCCTTTAAGAGCTGCACGTGTCTAATATACAGCCACGCGTCTATTTCTCTCAAATGTTTACTTAAATTTTAGACATAACCAACTGAGTCTATATGTAAACCTTGTGTGTTTTAACAGTATTAGTGCAAAATATAACTTAGTTGACCAATCAGGTGCAATTAGAAAGGCATTTTAGTGCGCGCTTCAGGTGTACGGGCTCAGAAAAAGCCCATGTCAGACCAGACCGTGAATGAAACGTTAAAAAGTCAAGGCTTTACATCTCATACAAATAATGCACTTTTGTGATTGTGAATAAGTGCAGTGTCCCGTGAGAGTAACTGAGTTACCACTGAAGTGAATGTATGTGGTGTTATACAGTATATTGATACGGTGGTGCCAGAACTGTAACTAACAGAATGTGTAGCACGATACTACGATATTTCTTCAAAAGCAGATCGCGGAGATATTTTTATCATCCGCGATCAAAAATCGTCATATCGCACACCCCTAGTTTGAAGTCTGGAGGCTAAAAAATTTGATTGGAGTCAAGTCACTAGCTCGAGTGCCCATCTCTGGTTCAGACAGACACAGACACACATTATCTCGTGTGTCACCGGCCGCAGACAGGCGCTCTGAGGTCAGGACAGGGTCACACAAATCCATCTGATCTTAATCTGACAGATGACTCACACACACACACACACACAGACGCACGCGCACACACACACACACTCTCTTTCTCTGACCTGTGTGCTGGTTTGCTGGTAAAGCAGCAGAGGTTGTGCTTCAGTGATGACCGTCCAGATCCTGGTCCAGCTCCTCAACTTTTCCTATTCGTTGAGAAGACTGTGCAACTGACAGCTGCTTCTGAAACACACACACACACACACACACACACAGAAGAAGCATGTTCAACTCAAAATACAGTGGACAGTGGCCTACAACTGTCTGGTTCAGCTCAACTACCAAATCTGACCACAGAAGATTACGGAGGGTAGTCCAGACTGCTGAGCGAATCATTGGTACAAAACATCAGTCAATCACAGGAATACGCTCAAAAACACTACATTAAACTGGAGCTATTGCTATATTTACAGTTAGGTCCATAGGTCCAGGCACAGTTTTTTATTATTTTAGCTGTTGACCCAAACATATTCAAGTTGCATTTATATACTGAATATGGGCTTAAAGTACACACCCTGAGCTTTAATATGAGCTTATTATCATCGCAATTGGAAGAAAGGTTAATGAATTACAGCTCTTTAATATATACTTCCCCCCTTTTCAAGGGACCATAAGTAATTGGATAATTGACTGTTTCATGGACAGATGTGGGCTATTCCTTCATTAATTCTACATTAATTAAGCAGGAAAAGGTCCGGAGTTGATTCTAAGTGTGCCATTTCTGTCATTTTTCATTTTCTGTTTTTTACCCAAAAAACTTCAATAATTAACTCAAGCTTCTAAAATTGCAATTAAATGGAAATATAACAATGTACATGAAAGCACAGCATTTCTCAGTCAAATACAGTGATGCACAACACGTCATGTATACTGTATAAATAAATAAAAAAATGCCAAACAAATATCTTGGTTGCATGGTATCCCTTAAAATAATAATAAATACAATGTAATGTTTTATATGTATAAAGGTGCATCTCGAAAAATTTGAATATCACGAAAACTTAATTTTTTTGTAACTTATTTCAAAAATGTAAACTTTCATATATTCATAAATGTTTAGGAAATATTCTAATATTTTGACATACTGGATTTTTGACTTTCATGAGCATTAACATTTATTTTGAAATGTTTTACTTTACATGTAATGAATATAGAATATATGAAAGTTAAAAAAAAGGTACTATTTTAAGATGTCCAAATTTTTGGAGATGCACCTGTACATATATACACGATGAGATATATGTACATATATATTGAGATGCACCTGTATATATACGATGCGATATATGTACATATATATTGAGATAACCTGTATATATACACGATGCAATATATATATATATATATATATATATATATATATATATATATATATACGTATATATTGGGAAGCACCTGTATATATAAATGATGCAATATATATATATATATATATATATATACACATGTATATATTGAGATGCACCTGTATATATACATGATGCAATATATATATATATATATTAGAGGTGGGCATAGATTAATTTTTTTTAATCTAGATTAATTTTGGAATTAATCTAGATTAAAATGGCTCATTTGAATTCTGCCGAAGGCATTCAGAATATGTGTGCTACCCAAATAATGACTAAAAGTAAGTCTTTGAGAACGGGTTTCTCAAGCCAGGTGGCACATTAGACCAGGGGCTCATCTCCTGTTTCCAAAATGCATCACAAACTTTAATCTCTTCCCGTCCCAATCCCACGAAAAAACTGGAGGAAAATCCCGTTCCACTCCCGGAAGAATGACTCCCATTCCCTCCCACTCCCGTGTTGTTGTTTTTTTTGTTTTTGCCGATAACTGTCAATTACAGTAAAAATATAGTACAGATCACAGCGTGCCCACCTTATTAGTTGAATAAAAACCCAAAATGTTGTTTTTTGTTATTATATTGAACTGAAAGCCATCTTATTA
>CM050420.1:32376769-32389269 GCA_027564155.1 Gymnocypris eckloni scoliostomus | reverse complement strand
TCTAATAACAGGACTTTAGAGTCATTTCAGAGGGATATTAAGCAGATTTCTTCTTCAGAATAAAATTTATGAAATCACAATATGAAATCGAAACATTTGCTTATGTCCATAGTCTATTATATTTTCATGTTGACTTGAAATAGAATTGTATAAAAATAACAGTTGAAATAAAGTTGCAGTTGTGCTAAAATGACCACAGAAACCATTGACAAAAAGTGTTTAACTGTGTGCACTTGTAGTGTACCTAAACTTAACTTACTTAAAAGTGTATTTAAAAAAAATTATAATAATATATGTGTCTCTGGAGCACAAAAGCAATCATAAGCAGCACAGGTATATTTGTAGCAATAGCCAACAATACAATGTATGGGTCAAAATTATTATTTTTCTGTTATGCAAAAAAATCATTAGATATTAAGATCATGTTCCATGAAGATATTTCCTACTGTAAATATATCAAAACTTAATTTTTGATTATTAATATGCATTGCTAAGAACTTACTTTTATTATAGAATTAAAAAAGTCTTAATTATATATATTTTTTCATTTATTATATGATAATAATAGAAAAAAACGTGCTATGTGCACTTGCATGTTCATTTAAAGCACTTGCATGTTGATTCTGATTGCTTCTATTGACCTCATTAGATAAAAGTGTCTGCTAAATGACTAAATGTAATAAGTGCTCTTTTGACGGTATGTTAAACATTTCTCTGACATTAAACGTGTGCAAACACAACGACTCACTTTAATCCAGTCGTCCTTCTCCTCCGCCGACCTGTCGATCACACACACGAACACACATCAGACTCCACAGAGCTCACACAGGAGGATTGTACAATGTCAATGTGTGAGCACTGCATGCTTTTTCAATATAGATCTTCACTGAATGAATGCTGTGATGTTCGACGTGGCTCTAAATGAAAGTGAATGTCGTGGATATTGTTGAGGAATATGTTGTGCGTTCACCTGGCCTGCAGCTCGAGCGAACGCTGTTTGCCGCTGATGGTGAAGGTGTGAGGGACGTTCTGCTTGGCGTTCTCCTGAACCTTCAAACCAATGAAAGGACATGAGCACACGACGAGATGAAGACACAAGCGTAAACATCATACCTCCATCCCTGCGATGTCGATCCGCTCTCGGACGCTGAACTTCTGTCCCATCAGCCTCAGCTTGGGCACACAATACAGCACCATGTTGTTGAACTGGAACACAAACACACACACCATCAGCACCATCACACTCCATCTGTGCCCTGAATCGCTAACAACAGGAGCAAGCTTTAAAGGAACACTACACTCTTTTATTGTTGATTCTGTTGTATGAGGAAAAGAGCAGCATCAATATTCTGCTAAACATTTCTTTTTGTGTTCAAAACAACATTAAATGAGTAAATGATGAGAATTTTGTTTTCAAGTCACAAGCCATGATAACCCTTGATGCAAGAACACTTTTGAACCACAGATAAACTGTTTAATCGAGCAAACAGACACACACCAGATAGACATATCGGTCCTGAGCCGTGCCATTCTTAGCAGACATCTTCTTTAAGTGGCCTTCTTTAATGAACTCATTAGCTGGATTAACGATGTCCTCCTCTCCACCCAACTTCTCATACACCTCCAACAGCTTGTGCATCTTCTCCTGTGCGCGCGCATACACACACACACACACACACAGAGACACACACACACACACACACACACACACACACACACACACACACACACACATTTGTAATGGTTTGCATTCACAAACTGAAAACAAAATAAAAATTAACTGTGACCTGCATGACAGCATTAGAAAGAGTCAGATGGAGAAGTGAGAGTGATAAAGAGCGCTTTCACCCAGGACAGCTTTTCTCTCGCACAGACAGGAAATGGAAACAGTACATCCTGTCTGACAGAAACAGAAGAGTGGAGCAACAGATGTATACGACTCTTACCATTTTCCTGATGGCAGCGTTGGAGTGGTTTGCTGCAGTGGAGATCAGCTCCAGAGCATCTGACACACACACACAATAAACAACCAGTTAAACACACCATCACTAAACAACACACACATCTCTCAAAACTCCCCGTGCTGCACAAAAACAGACACAAATATAGTAGATATGGTGGGAATAAAAGGCTAAATTCAATAAATATATAATGTATTTATTACATATCATTGGATATTGCAATCAACAGTTCTATAAAATCTAAGCATATCTGTAACCCTGGAGCACAAAAGCAGTCATAAGCAGCACAGGTATATTTGTAGCAATAGCCAACAATACATTGTATGGCTCAAAATTATACATTTTTCATTTATGCCAAAAATCATTAGATATTAAGATTATGTTCCATGAAGATATTTCCTACCATAAATATATCAAAACTTAATTATTGATTAGTAGTATGCATTGCTAAGAACTTCATTTTAACAACATTAAAGATGATTTTCATCTGTCTGCACGTGTCCAGACTCAGCCAGCAGCATCATTACGATTATAATGAGCTCAGTTAGCATTTCATTACTTCATTACTACTGCCCAACCCATCATTACTGCACCTTCACTTCAGTTAACGAGCCTCAAACACTCATCAGGAGCTTCTTTACAGATCATGCTGACGCTCAGCTGAAGGCTGGCTCAGAAATACTTTTATGATCACAAGTGATGATAAAGACATTTATGATGTTACACAAGATTTCTATTTCACATAAATGCTGTTCTTTTGAACTTTCTATTCATCTGTGAATCCAGAAAAATAAAATGCATGACAGTTTTCACAAAAATATTGTGCAGCACGACTGTTTTCAACATTGATAATAATAATAATCATAAATGTTTCTTGAGCAGCATATTATTATGATTTCTGAAGATCATGTGACACTGAAGACTGGAGCAATGATGCTGACATTTCATTTTACATAAATATATAAATGTCTGCATATTATTTATTTGTACTCCCTGTTCATTACACTTGTGTTGATTAATTGGAACATTTCATTATTTCTTTATATTTTCATTTGTCACTATACATTTTTCATGTGCATTTTTTAATAAGGTTTGTCATTTTAAGGCATATTTTAGTTCCTTTTCATTTTACATGAATCACACTCCTACTTATATTTACATTTTATCGTCCTTTTATTTATTAATTGCAACATCCCGTTATGTATTAAATCATATTTAAATTATGTTAATTTATTTAATCCCTTAATAAATCAATAATAGACTTACACTACTTTGCTGTCCAGGAGAAATCTAATTTGTGATATTATTTATATAATCATTTATATTAATAAATCTAAATCTATTAAACAAACAAGTCAATAAAAATGTATTAATAGTATTAGCTCTTATTATTATCAGGATTTTAAGACCGTGTCGTGACCAAAACTAAATGCGTGTATCATACTGCATGTAATGGCGTATATTAATGTATAAGTAGATTAACTGTAAGTGTAAGAGAGCTCACTCTGTGCGTCTCTGCGGTCTGCAGCTCCGGAGGAAAGCTTCTTCAGATAGTCCTTCAGTAAGAGCTCATAGCGCGGGATCCTCTGCACCGGCTCCAGCATGTGATGCTGCAGCGTCAGGTTCCCACACACCTCCTGCTTCTGCTCACACACACACACACACACACACACACACACACACACACACATCAGTGTTCACACACACACACACACACACACACACACACACGCACACACACACACACACACATCAGTGTCGGGGAAAGTTATTTCAAAGATATTTCATAGACGTGCACAAGGTGTTTGTCTAAGGTCCAGACACAGATACACACACAGACACCGACACACACACAGACACCGACACACACCGACACACACACACAAACACACACAGTGTTGGGTAAAGTTACTTTTCAAAGTAATGCAGAACAATATTACGTTACTCCCTGAAAACGAATTACGTTACTTAGTTGCTTTTTAAATCTGGGCCGGGCTTGCTTGTTTGTTTTTAATATAAAAAGTTATTCTACACAAATGTGTCATTTTTGCTTATAGTTTGGTTGAATTGGATCCTCAAAGGTCAGAACAAAGACATAGGTTAATAAAATGGGATTAAATACAGAATATTTATTTTACACATTTAACTATTGCAGATGTTGATAATTTTCTGAGTTTGTATTTAACTGTTTTATGCATTTTGAGGAACACTGAATGTGTGTTTTTGTGCAGGTGAGATGAGTAAATAACGTTCATATTTAGTCTAGAGCTACAGTAAGATCGTGTTTCTGTGGCAACACCAGAGCTGTCACTCAATGCATGAGAAACTGGCGTTACTTTTTAGAAAGTAACTCCAATATTTCCTTCTAAATTAAATAGTAATGCATTACTTTACTATTTACTTAAAATAAGTAATCTGATACATAACTCGCGTTACTTGTAATGCGTTCCCCAACACTGCTCATCACACACATCACATGATGTCTCTGACCTGGATGTTCTGGACCACGCTCTTGAACTGAGCGGAGCGCTGCGTCCAGGTGCTCACCAGCTCCATGGCACGATCGAAGTTCTTCACATACTCGCCGTACATCTTCAGGAACGGGGCCAGCTTCTGCAGGATGTCCCCTAAGCGTGGATTACTGCTCCTGTCGCACACACACACACACACACACACACACACTAGGGGTTACACAGACTAATCGACTAGTTGACTTCAGTGCTCTGCATGACGCGTTAAGCTTGATGTCATCTAGTCGCTGGTCCTATAGAGGGCGCTATAGGATATTAAATCCACATTTACGCTCCGTTTCCAAACAGTTAAAATTACAAACTAATTCATACTCTGAAAGCGCTCCACAGACATGTGTCATTATATTACTGGATGCTGGAAATTGAACGGCAGAATGCATGTTTTAAACACTTATTGTACAGGTAAGTTAATCAGGTTCTAATCTAATGCGCTGCTGAACTTTAACACACACACATAGCTACAGACAGTAGCACGTACAATACATCACGCGCACAGAATCATTCAGCGCGGAAAGGTATTGTCAACACTGTTCTGTGATCTCTTGGTAAAATAGCTTAGAAACTGAAAAGTTCAAGCATATATTTCTTAAAAACTAAATCCCACAGCTTCACTACTAGTAGAGAGACGCTGCAGGTAGAATTAATTCACACATGCTACCGCTCTCACTAATTCATGCATTCATATGAATGTAATCTTTACTGTACTTCTGTGTATCTGATTTAGAACAAGCAGGAATCTGTGAGAAATATAACGACCAAAGACTAAAGAACTGATAAAAATAAGCTGTTATAGGTGCAATAGTCATGTGGGCAGCGCTGTGTCATATTTCATAGATGTGCACAAGGTGTTTGTCTCAGCTCCAGACACAGAGACACACACAGACACCGACACACACACACACAGACACCGACACACACCGACACACACACACACACACAGAGAGAGAGACAGACACAAACACAGGCACGGCGTGCACACACACACACACACACACACAGACTAAGACACAGAGTCAAGGAGACACACAGACACACACACACACACACACAGAGAGACAGACACGCAGACATAGATACACACACACACACACACACACACACACACACACAGAGACACACACACACACACACACACGCCTCAGAAAGCACACTTATAAATGCCGGTATGTGACTGACTGCATCAGAAAACAAGATATCAAAGTAGCATCATCGCTCACATGCTTCTCTCAGAACTATGTGTGTTTTAAACAGCTGTTGTTTGGTTTTAGTGGATATGTGACATTCACACAGGTGTCCAAGCAAAGAAACCATCATTTACATCTTCTATAGGCAAGTTCCACTAATAACTCACATTCCACTAATAACTAACAGTGCATCAACTACCACATACTGATTTACCATCTCAAACACAACACACTTTGTGTCTGTGTCTCTGTCTGTGTGTCCCTGTCAGTGTCTGTGTCTCTGTCTGTGTGTCCCTGTCTGTGTCTCTGTCTGTGTGTCCCTGTCTGTGTCTGTGTCCCTGTCTGTGTCTCTTTCTGTGTGTCCCTGTCTGTGTCTCTGTCTGTGTCAGTGTCTCTGTCTGTGTGTCCCTGTCTGTGTCCCTGTCTGTGTCTGTGTGTCCCTATCAGTGTCCCTGTCTTTGTGTCCCTGCCTGTGTCCCTGTCTGTGTCTCTGTCAGTGTCTGTGTCTCTGTCAGTGTCTCTGTCAGTGTCTGCGTCTCTGTCTGTGTGTCCCTGTCAGTGTCTGTGTCTCTGTCTGTGTGTTCCTGTCTGTGTCGGTCTCTGTCTGTGTTTCTGTCAGTTTCTCTGTCTGTGTGTCCTTGTCTGTGTCTCTGTCAGTGTCTGTTTCTCTGTCTGTGTGTCCTTGTCTGTGTGTCTGTCTCTCTGTGTCTCTGTCTGTGTGTCCTTGTCTGTGTGTGTGTGTGTGTGTGTGTGTGTGTGTGTGTGTGTGTGTGTGTCTCTATCTGTGTGTCCCTGTCAGTGTCTCTGTCTGTCTGTCTCTGTATTTCTGTGCCTCTGTGCATGCGTGTGCGTGTGTGTGTGTGTGTGTGTGTGTGTATGCGCATGTGTGTGTGTATCTGTGTGTGTGTGTGTGTGTGTGTGTGTGTGTGTGTGTGTGTGTGTGTGTGTGTCAGTGTGTGTCTGTGCTCACCACTCCTGTGTGATGCGTGTCTGTAGTTCAGGCAGCAGGAACTGGTGGTGAAAGAGGTATATGCTGGATATGTTGGAGAAGATTCCTGTGATGACCTCAGTAGGGATGGCAGCCTCTGTCAGACGAGCACAAAACACCTGGACACACACACACACACACACACACAATGATACAGGGGTAACTTTTAGCAATCACCTCAGCTTTCGACTGTATTTACTGTACAATCAAACAAGACGGCTTCAGTATTTGTACGTAGGGCTGCAATGATTAGTCAACATTATCTAAGACGTCGACAAATATGTTTGTTGTCGAATGTTGATTTCTTCTGTATTTTATATAATAATCAAAATAATGAAATAGCATTTTAATTTACAGTCAAATCGGTTGATTAAATAAGATGAATAAATCAAATAAAAGTAAGTAAATGTCGTAATTCTTGCTTTTTTAGATGAGAAGGATGTTGGCTTTGCTGCATCAACTTTCCTTTACAGCTCAAACAGAGTAACATGAAAAGTTGAGCACCACGTGTTTAATGATTCTCAAACGCAATGTTTAATGGAGACACGTGACAGTGTGGTCTGAAAGCTTGTTGTGGGTTTACACACGGCCTAGATGATGTTCTGCCCCGAGGAATCACAAATTATCGATTGTAGAGGAAATAAACGAAGAGGAAGTGTCAGAAACAGGAAGCTGCGTGAACACAGAACTCCTCATTTCAATGTGAATAACCAGAAACTCTGAATACAGATGTGTGTGTGTGTGTGTGTGTGTGTGTGTGTGTGTGTGTGTGTGTGTGTGTGTGTGTGTGTGTGTGTGTGTGTGTGTGAGTGAGTGAGTGAGTGAGTGAGTGAGTGTGTGTGTGAGTGTGTGTATGTGTGTGTGTGCCCTCTCCTCCATCTTGGATATTTTTCCTTACACGATGCTCCAGCAAAGCAAATAGTCGTGAAGGACCCCACCCATCCCTCCCACAGTCTCTTCCAGCTCCTACCATCAGGAAGACGGTTCCGAGCATCAGAGCCCGCTCCGCCAGACTGCTCAACAGCTTTTTCCCGGGCTATGAGAGCCCTGAACTCACATCACTCCGCCCCTCTCTAAAACCCCAAACAAACCCCTACCTCCTGAAACATGGAATCCCCCCCAACCACACCTTACCACATCACAGGAAAAACTTTTTCAAATTTTTATTTTTGTGTGTGTGCGCGCATGTGTGTGTGTGTGCGCGCGTGTGAGTGTGTGTGTGCGAGTGTGTGTGTGTGTTACCTGGTCCAGCAGGTTGAGTCTTTTAACATACGCTTCTTCTGTCTGCAGCAACTCTTTAGCAATGTTCAACAGCTTCTGCGACTGAGAGAGAGAGAGAGAGAGAGAGAGAGAGAGAGAGAGAGAGAAAAAAAACTGAGAACACTGTCAAATCAGAAACATAACGATCCCAATAATGCAGAGATCCGTCATCTTTACTGCGCAACACAAAAAAAATACAAACATACACTCAGAACCAAAAAAGCACCATACACCCAAAAACAACTAACAATAATCGAGAAGTCAGTGAACACAAACCAATTTTGGGATAATTGGAACAACCTGAAAAAAACTGATCATGAAGAACTGCCCATTCAAAATGGACAAATATGGGAAAGTCATTTCCAAACATTGTTTAATAAAGTACAAACAGACACGAACTGTAAGCAAAATCAAACAATCAACCAATTAGAAAAACTAGAATTAACAATCAAAGATAACTAAAACCCATTAGATTTCCCAATAACTGACAAAGAACTTAAAGAAAAAATCAAAACCTCCAACTCCAAAAAGCATCAGGACCTGATGGGATATTAAATGAAATGATAAAACACACAAGCAGCAAGCTCCAATTAGCCGTTCTAAAACTATTCAATGTGATCCTGCGTAGGTTACTTCCCGACATCTGGAATCAAGGCTTGATAACACCAATCTTTAAAACGGAGATAAATTTGATCCTAACAACTACAGAGGCATCTGTGTGAGCAGCAACCTGGGAAAGTTATTCTGTAGCATAATAAATGCTCGACTACTAGACTTCATCACCACACACAATGTACTGAGCAGAAGTCAAATCAGATTTTTACCAAATTACTGTACATCTGATCACATCTATACATTACATACTCTGATTGAAAACACATTCATCAAGATAAAGGGAAAATATATGCATGCTTTATTGACTTTAAAAAAGCGTTTGACTCAATCTGGCACCAAGGACTATTCTACAAACTTATTGAAAGTGGAATAGGAGGTAAAACCTATGACCTCATCAAATCAATGTACACTGAAAGTAAATGTGGCGTAAAAATCAACACCAAACGTACAAGGTATCTTTCCCAGGAGCGTGGAGTGAGACAGGGCTGCTGCTTAAGCCCAACATTATTTAACATCTATATCAATGAACTGGCGCTCAGTCTGGAGCGATCTGCAGCCCCTGGCCTCACTCTACACGACTCACAGATCAGATGCCTGCTGTATGCAGATGATCTGGTTCTGCTGTCTCCCACTAAACATGGTTTACAGCAGAACCTGGACCTGCTGGAGCAATACTGCCAGACCTGGGCCCTGACAGTCAACCTGAAGAAAACCAACATTATGATCTTTCAGAAAAGATCCAGATCCCAGGGAACACAACACATATTTACATTAGGCACCAACCCAGATAACACACATCACACTACAACTACCTGGGTTTGAAAATCACATCCACTGGAAACTTTAATCATGCTGTGAATGAACTGAGAGATAAAGCACTTGGGGCCTTCTATGCCATAAAAGCGGCAATGTCCTATAGAAATCCCTATTAAAATTTGGCTGAAAATAGTAGAATCAGTAATTGAGCCCATTGCACTCTATGGCAGCGAGGTGGGGGTCCACTGACAAACCCAAGTCAAGATCTCACTAAATGGGAAAAACATCCGATTGAGACCCTGCATGCAGAACTCTGTAAAATATATTACACGTGCACGGCACACAACAAATAACGCATGCAGGGCAGAATTAGGCAAATATCCTCTAATCACTAAGATACAAAAAGGGCAATTAAATTCTGGAAACATCTGAAGCTCAGTAACCCCAATCATACCATTATAAAGCCCTGCAATACCAAGAGATGAGCAAAGAAAACAAGCCCTTCCTCCAGCTGATCCAGAGCTTCAGTCCTGATGCTTCTAACATCTACTGATGCTCTGAATCACAACATCAGAACCAATCAGATCACTGCACAAATCAAACAGAGCTACATCACTCACTGGCAAACCCAAACTCAACAACAGAGTAAAATGCAATGCTATCTGTCCCTAAAGAGAGAGTACAGTATGGCAGAATATCTGTTCACAGTGTCAGATAAGAAACTGAGAAGCACGTTGACCAGATACAGACTCAGCGGACACAAGCTGATGATAGAGACGGGCAGACACAGACAAACATGGCTGCCCCCGGAGCAGAGATTGTGTTCACACTGTGACCTGAATCAGATGGAAACAGAACTGCACTTCCTGACAGAGTGCTCCAAATACACAGATATACGGACAGTGTACTACGACAAAATACAGCAGATCCATCCCACATTTACAACTCTTCCAGACCAGGAGAAACTAGTGTATCTGTTTGGAGAACACAAGACCTGCTGTGTGTTGCTGCTCAATATGTGTCTCTCTGTCACCACAGAAGAGAGACAGAGAGAGAGAGACAGAGAGAGAGAGAGAGAGAGAGAGAGAGAGGGAGAGAGAGAGAGAGAGAGAGAGAGAGAGAGAGAGAGAGAGAGAGAGAGAGAGAGAGAGAGAGAGAGAGAGAGAGAGAGAGAGAGAGAGAGAGACCTGCTGTGTGTTTGCTGCTCAATATGTGTCTCTCTGTCACCATAGAAGAGAAGACACTCCGTCTGCCCTGAGCTGATGTTTCCAGCACATGTAGATTATATTATGACATATTACCCCTTTATATTACTTAAATGTATATTTTGCCTGTATAAATCTTATACTGTACCTTATTTAATTTTATTTCTATCACATACTTACAATAGTCATTCATTTTGCACTACATATTTAATACGGTTTAAATATTTGTTTTATCACTATTATTATTTTTCTTTTTCTTTCTGTTAATTCAAATGTGCACTACTTGTGAGCAGCCCAGCTGCAATTGCTTTGGCAATACAAATGTTTAGTTCTTGTCATGCCAATAAAGCACACTTAAATTGAAATTGAATTTGAGAGAGAGAGAGAGAGAGAGAGAGGAAGACACATCGGTTTCAGTCAAACTAAAAACAGACAAAAACTCTTGTTTACAAATGCCACACGCCTGGTAACAAACTCTAACTTCCTTCAGAACGCACCAGTGTTGTACCACACAATGACTAACACAGGAAACTAAACCTTGTCCTTCAGCAGTGCGGGCTAGTTAGTCAAACAAATGTAAAAACTAGTTACTCATTTAAAAAGTAATATTATTACTTTATTATTTAACTTGTGCTCTTTTGTTGGTTTTGATTGCTCCTCATTTGTAAGTTGCTTTGGATGAAACCCTGTTGAGAAATCCAGCATATGCTGGTTAGCTATGTTTTGAAGCATCAATGCTGGTTTAAGCTGGTTTAAGCTAGTCCCGCCTGCTCAGGACCAGTTTAGGACCAGCTAAGAACCAGCTTAAACCAGCATGCATGCTTCAAAACATATCTCACCAGCATATGCATGTTACTTTCTGGCAACATGTCTTTCACGCACCACACAAGTTAAATTCCTCTAGAATGTTCCTAACAATATATTTCTGCCTCATCATTTGACAGTCAGAAGTGATTACAAACACTCATTAATTGGCATGTGTAGTTTGAAGCTAATTGTAGATAAACACATATGTTGATAAGAAAATATTTAATTCTCTAAAAAGATTTTATTCAATTTCTATCAGGATCAGAGGGATGAATGCAGGTTTTAAACACTTATTGTATAGGTAAGTTAATCAGGTTCTAATCTACAGGTAAGTTAATCAGGTTCTAATCTAATACGCTGCTGCACTGTAACGCACACACATAGCTACAGACAGTAACGCATACAATACACTGGTGGTGGTTGAGGAGAGACCCCCCACGTGATTGTAAAAGCGCTTTAGGTGTACAACAATTCATAAAGCGCTATATAAATACATCGTCCATTCATTCAATCGTTCGGAACGGTAAAGGTTCTACTTTTATATGTGTGCACTCACAATATCAACAAAACGTTGTGCTTTTATAAAATAAAGAAAACAAACATGATGCACTTTCTGCATCTCGTCTTGAACACTCGAAGCTCAGCGAATACATGCCTCGCAGACATGATGAATATATCTATAGAAAGCTTTAAATTACCTCTTAAACTAAATACATCAAAAACAAAACTTATTTTATTATAATCGTAATAATAATCAATAAAGATGCAGTTCTCTCTAAAGGTGCGTCAAATGAGGAGACGGCGAGTCAGGATCGGCAACTTCATCTTTGCGACACTGACACAGAAAACACAAGTTTATTAGTAAATAATCCAAATATCTATTTCCCCCGGACACATTTATGGTAATTACTTTTGCTGGGGCTTTGCGATAAGCTTCAGTCGATTGCGTGCGTTTAAACGCAGAACTTTTCAGCAAACACCATCGAGACGCTCTTCACGGACTTGTGTTGTTTCCACAACGTTTTTTCATCACTAATTGATAGATGTCTAAAATATTAAAATAAGGAGAAACTTAAAACAGGCCCGCGTCTGAACTGTGACATGAAAATTGTCCTGAAGCCTGGCCCTAGGGATGTAAAGAAGTCGGGGCCCATCGGGCCAACATGCAGGGCTCTAATGTAGAAGACAAGCCG
>CM050420.1:32356769-32369269 GCA_027564155.1 Gymnocypris eckloni scoliostomus | reverse complement strand
ACCCTACATGAGAAAGAGTCACAATTTCAAGCAGTTCAGTCAGTTAAACATCTGAATGTGGCTCAACAGGAGGGTTATGGAACGAATCCGGCCTCTGTGGTTCCCCCTGATCATCACTAGAGGTCACCATCACCAATTTGTTTATTGCATGTTAACGACAATTTCATTTCTTCTTAATATATTTAACATATGCGAGGAGCTAGTAAACTGAGACTCGTTTCACAGCTCAAGCCTTCAACATTTGTCACGAAACCCCGGTCGTGATTCTGGTTGTCTTGCTGCTCTGAGATTACTGGTGGGCGTGGTCTCCAGTGTTCCTGTCTGCTCATCACCTCTATCAAGCACACCTGTTCCACATCATGCAATCAACTCTATCAAGCACACCTGTTCCACATCATGCAATCAACTCACCTATAAAAGCCAGTTCTACTTTCCAATCCCCGCCGGATCGTTGTACCACTCAGTACGAGTACATGCCAGCCAATCTATGTCCTGAAGTGTCTGTATTTTGTCAGTTTCTGAGGAATTGAGAGCTAACCCGTTTTTCCCTGTCTTGACTGCAGAAATCCAGCCTGAACCTCGGACTCAGATCTCTCACCAGAACCTTGGAACACAGAGTGCTGGAACCCGGACCACAAACCCTCTATCCTACCAGAACATTCACCACTCAGTTCACATCTCTGTTTGTACTGGTTGTAAATAAACTCACCTTAATTGTACTGTAACTCTGGTCTGCATTTGAGTTCTGGCCCCCGGACCTGACAGAACGATCCGGCCATTATGGACTCAGCAGACCTGGAGCCAGTCCGCCATGCTGTCTCCTCTCAGGGAGCAATCCTGGGTCAGCACAGCACCGCGCTGCAGGAAATTATGGGAAAACTTCAGGACCTGTCACTCCGTATGGAAACCCTCCAGGATTCCCTGCAAGATCCTCCTCCAGCCCCTGGACTGGTCGCATCAGCCGCTGCTAACCCTCCCAGGGAACCGTGGGTCTCCCCACCAGAGAGGTAATGATGGAAACCTAGGTCAGTGTAAGACGTTTCTCATGCAATGTGGTCTAGTCTTTGCTCTCCAGCCCCTCACCTATGCCACCGAAGATCTAAGATTGCCTACCTCATCGGGTTGCTGCGAGGAGCGGCGTTGGAGTGGGCTTCAGTTCACTGGAGGAGACAGGACCAGGTTACTACCACCTATGTTGCTTTCACCACGGAGATGACCAAGGTTTTGACCACCCAGTCCAAGGTAATGACGCCCATGAGACTGTTCTCTCTCCACCAAGGACTCGAGCGTGGCTGAATATGCCATTGAGTTCGGACGCTGGCCGTTGAGAGTGGGTGGAATGACGAGTCCCTGCTGGCTGTGTTTATCAATGGTTTAAGTGAAAGATTAAAGGATGAACTGGTGACACACCCTGAACCTGTGAATCTGGATAATCTCATTGCTTTGACAATTCGTATAGACAATCGCTGTCGGGAGAGACGACGGCAGAAACAACACAGCCCCGCCAGTGAGGTCATCCTCAAGAGATTACTCCCCAGCTCCGGTAAGATCCAGACCTTTACCTCGTCCTGTACTTCTGCAGGAGCCCGTGCGGCGAGAGGAGTTCCCGGAGGGGGAGCCCATGCAGCTGGGTCGGAACCGTCTCAGTACTGATGAACAAGAACGCCGAAGAGGAAACAACGCCTGCCTCTACTGTGGACAACCAGGTCATTACATCGCCCACTGTCCAAACCGACCGTTAAACCGGAGGGCTCGTTAGCCGGGGGGAGCATCCTAGCGAGCCGAGCAACCCTACCTTTGTCTTCCCGTCCACGAACCAAATTACATGCCATTATCTGCTGGAGGAACCAGACTCTGGAGCTCCAGGCACTCATTGACTCTGGAGCAGACGAGAGTTTTTTGGACACCACATTAGTAAGACAGCTGGGATTAACCACGGAGCAGCTCAAGGAACCACTGGAGGCTAGTACACTTGACGGGAGGCTGCTTGCTCGAGTAACAACCCGTACCTGCCCTGTCCAGCTCCAGCTGTCAGGTAATCATTTTGAAGAAATTCCCTTTTTTGTTATTGACTCACCATTAATACCGTTAGTTTTGGGGCACTCCTGGTTAACCAAACATAATCCTCACATTGACTGGAGATCTGCTAAGGTTCATAACTGGAGCTCTACCTGTCTTGCTAGTTGTTTGCGGTCTGCTCTGCCTTCTTCTGTAACCCACCAGAAACCCGAACCAGACCGGCCGGACCTATCATCAATCCCCGCTGAGTACCACGATATTTCGGAGGTGTTCTGTAAACAAAGGGCTCTCTCACTTCCCCCGCACCGACCATATGACTGCGCCATTGACCTGTTGCCTGGATCTACGTTTCCACGGAGCCGTCTGTATAACATCTCCAGACCAGAGCGGGTGGAAATGGAGGAGTACATTAACAATTCACTGGCGGCTGGGATTATCCGCCCTTCTTCATCACCTCTAGGAGCCGGGTTTTTCTTCGTGGGTAAGAAAGACGGGACCTCTGCCCAGTATGAGCGCCACGCCAACCGTCATCGGACTCCTGCACCTTCCAATTCCGTGGGGGACGAGGTATGGCTCTCCACCCGGGATCTCCCATTAAAGACCAACTCTAAGAAATTATCACCTAGATACATTGGTCCCTTGGTGATCGAGAAGGTCATCACCCTGTGACAGTCCGCTCCGACTGCCTCCCACACTCAAGGTCCACCCTGCCTTCCATGTATCTCTGCTTAAGCCTGTCCTCATCAGCCCACTACTCCCTCCTCTCCCGGCCCCTCCACCCCCCCGGCTTATTGATGGCCATCCGGCATTCACGGTTCACCAGATTTTGGACTCTCGTCGCCGGGGGCGCGGCATGCAGTATCTCATCGACTGGGAGGGCTATGGACCAGAGGAGAGGAGCTGGGTTCCCCGGCAGCGGGTTCTGGATGCCGCCCTCATACGGGCGTTCCATCGCTCTCACCCTGAGAAGCCTGGAGGACCGCCTGGAGGCGCTCGTAAGGGGTACTGTCACGAAACCCCGGTCGTGATTCTGGTTGTCTTGCTGCTCTGAGATTACTGGTGGGCGTGGTCTCCAGTGTTCCTGTCTGCTCATCACCTCTATCAAGCACACCTGTTCCACATCATGCAATCAACTCTATCAAGCACACCTGTTCCACATCATGCAATCAACTCACCTATAAAAGCCAGTTCTACTTTCCAGTCCCCGCCGGATCGTTGTACCACTCAGTACGAGTACATGCCAGCCAATCTATGTCCTGAAGTGTCTGTATTTTGTCAGTTTCTGAGGAATTGAGAGCTAACCCGTTTTTCCCTGTCTTGACTGCAGAAATCCAGCCTGAACCTCGGACTCAGATCTCTCACCAGAACCTTGGAACACAGAGTGCTGGAACCCGGACCACAAACCCTCTATCCTACCAGAACATTCACCACTCAGTTCACATCTCTGTTTGTACTGGTTGTAAATAAACTCACCTTAATTGTACTGTAACTCTGGTCTGCATTTGAGTTCTGGCCCCCGGACCTGACAACATTAAACATTTATGAGGCTTTATCTTTACTGAAACCCTCACAAAATAAAACTTCATGTCCTTTACACATTAAGTGCCCTAATAGAACTTCATGCAAAGCATGCTGGGAACTAGAGATCCACTGCCAATGTCAAAAAAAACGAATCACGTAGTCCAACACAAAATGATTGAGTTAACTAAACCGTAATTGAACAAAATGAAATTAAACTGTGGCAAAGAGTCATGTTCCTTCGGCTCATTTAACAAAGTTATTTAAACAAAACTAGGATGGAGAAAATGAAGTAGGCAAACAGAGGAAGATACACAGTTAAAGACCTAGAATGCACCTACTGTTATTCCTATATTATATACATGTTCTAAGAACTGATACGTTCTACTTTACTGTAAAAATACAAATAGAATAGTGTGGTGTGCGTCAATGTCAAACGTGCTTATATGAATAGACACATGTACTAAATAACCAGCGGTTTCCATCGTCTCTGGGCAATGAAACCCACACACACACAGACACACACACAGAGACACACACACACACAGACAGACACACACACAGACAGACACACACACACACACACACACACTCTCTCTCTCACTCACACTTACACTCTAACTTTGCTGAAGTTGGAACAAACTACTGATTCGTCTGGCCGGAGGGGAACTGGCCCCCCGACTGAGCCTGGTTTCTCCCAAGGTTTTTTCTCCGTTCTGTCACCGATGGAGTTTTCGTTCCTTGCCGCTGTCGCCTCTGGCTTGCTCAGTTGGGGACACTTCATTTCCAGCAATATCATCGACTTGATTGCACAGATATCATTTAAACTGAACTGAGCTGGACAATACCACTACTAAATTCAATAATGAAATGCATTCAGCTGATAATTGAGTGTTAAATCCTGTCATTTTACATTATTGACACAATTTGCCTATTTTGATATTGTGCAGTGCTTTGTTACAATTTGTATTGTTAAAAGCACTATATAAATAAAGGTGACTTGACTTGACATAGACATAGACATAGACATAGACACACACACACAGAGACAGAGACAGAGACAGACATACAGACAGACAGAGAGACACACACACACACACACACAGACAGACAGACAGACAGACACACACAGACACACACACTCTCTCTCTCTCTCTCTCTCTCTCTCTCTCTCTCAGACACACATACACTCTCTCTCACACACACACACACACACACACACAGAGAGTGGCAAAACAACACGCTCACAGAATGCAACCCCCACACAACACAAACGCAGCACATGCTACTTCCTCCGGTCTGTGACACTTAACTGATGCATGAGAGCATGAGACGCCTGCAACAGTGCTTTAGAGAAACCTAGCTAGACAGCACTGCAGGCACCAAACCCCCACGTCCACTTCACAGCGAAGCCAAACCCAAAATGCATTTCAACAATTTAAGAGGAGAAAATGATCAAATATGACTTATGATTTCAGAGGGTTAGGACAGATTTATCATTTATAAACAGATTTATAAACATTATTCCTAATTCAGTCTTTTGTAATTACAAGACAAACGAATGGTTTTGATAGTATTTCTAATTATTATTATTAATATATTTCATGCTGTCTTATTCAGTTTTGTATTACATTTAGGCTTTCCACAGTTTATTTGAAGTATGTAAAGACACAAACAGAAGACGACTTGAGTATACGTCATTGCTTTAAGCGTTCTTAATTAGTCAATTTGTGATGCAACCGGTTAAATAAATAAATAATAATAACACATATCAGCCACTGAGTTCTGGTGATGTTGTGTTTCTGAGAGATAAATTCATTTCAGTGTTTTGATGTCACTGAATGTATTGATAAAGATGCACAGATGCACTGAAAGAGTGCCTGAGCCACTGTGAAGAACTCGAATCGTCACTTTAACCCCGTAGCTTTCTGTCGACCAAACCAAAATAACCAGACAACAACATGCAGCGTTTTACACTCAACTCAGAAAAGGGATATTTACATCCACATGTGATTTAATGCACATGGATTTCAGAATATAAGCGGCTTCATCTGTTTTAAAGAAAAGCAGTGGGTAATTCACTTGCTGATCTGCTTAAAGTCTACTTTCACTAAATGTGTATAGTGTATTCTATGCGGCGTGCGAGCGAGTGCAGTAAAAATAGAAAGCGCAGCTTTACAAGTGATCCGCGTGCAATGTGCCATGACAACCTCACGCACCTGCTGCTCTGTGCAATCACAGTAAACCCGGTTAAAAGTCACACGGAGTGTGAATCCATACGTTTACTACAGAAACAGCCCCTAACGCTCTCACCTTGACCTCCGGGCTCTCCTCGCCGCTCCCCTCGTCCAGGTCGCTGTCCTCGTCCTGCGTGGAGTCCCGCTTGTCTCCGCCGGGGGTCTCCGTGACTCTCCTGTCCTCCTCTTCGATGCGGTCCTCTCTGGGGAAGCCCTCGGCTCCGCAGGACGGACTGTCGATGCCGCTGTCCCGGTTGGGGATCTTACAGCTGGCCTCCGTCCCCTCGGACCTTTGCTCCTCGCCGTCTGCGTGTGTGCGGCTCCCCTCGTGACGCTCGTCTGTCTGGAAGTAGCTTGAGCTGGACAATCTCAAAAGCTCACATGCTTGGAATGAAAGTGCATCCTCTGCCGCTGGATTATCGCTGGCGTCTCGAGAAGCTGAAGAATCCATGTTGGCTCCCCGATGGAGGCCCGGAACCAGAATCCTTATGAGATAAACACACAACAATGGTCTAAAAATGTAACGCGATTTGGTCAAACGTGTGAAATAAGTTTTCACCAGGACTACACGCTTACAAATCAAAGGTGCTGGTTCTTCACAGCGATGCCATTGAAGAAGCATTCAGTCAAAGAACATCTCTTTCTAATCTTTTATAATCTGAAGAACCTTGTTTCAGCACAAAGGAGCTTTTATGAGACAGAAAGGTCCTTCAGATGTTAATGCAACCATTTAGATAGAAACGTTCATGAAGCACCTTTATTTTGAAGAGTGTAGGCGTTGGGTATATTAGGATATTTAAGCACGCTGAAAAAACAACTAAATTTTTATTTTAAACCTAATTTATTTGAGCTACTTTTAAATAATAAGCTAAAATAAACCACTTAACTTTTTTTCTTTTCAGTGCAGCTTTCATAAAAACTGCCTTTGAAATAAACGAATGCATGCATCTCGGGACAAAACAATGGTACTGATATAATTTAGCAAGTTATTTTGAGTCGAGATTGCTAAAACATGCACTTTAGCCTGGGACTAGCCTTAAAGTCCCCTGTGGTGAAAATCAAGTTTATTTGTCTGTGTGGTGTTTTTAATATGCTTTTAGACAAACCATGTGCCAATCCATTAATCAACACCATTGCTAAATAGTACAAACCAGCAACCAATCATGTCAAGGGATAGATTCCTATCACCAGCATGCAAAATATACCAAAACCGGCACAAAATCACAACTAAATTAAGGCAAAAATCCATGAAGCCGTGGTTTAATGTGAATTTAGAACCGCTAACTTGAATAATAACAGTGTAAAAGTAGCATAGCCACCTCTCCCGCATCGGCGTATGCTCGCGGGTGATAATTAAGAATCACAAACGGCTGTATTCGAGTCTTCAAGGCATTTTAGGACACAACATCGTCAAGTAATGGCGCTTTTCCACTGCATGGTACGGTACGGTTCGGCACGGCTCGGTACGGTACGGTACGACTCAGTTCGGGTCGGTTTGCATTTCCACCGCAGTTTAGTACCGCTATAGACCCCTTCACGGTATACGTCACAGAAGTTCGCAGTGCGCATGTCGGGGTCAGAACGTTCATTCCATCCCATTGTGTTAACCAGAGAATTTCTCGTCAAGACAAAACTTAGGGCTGTGACGGTGGCAGATTTTTACCACCGCGGTGGTAATGGACCAACTACTACAGGTGGCGCGGTGTTGTGTGATATATATATATATATATATATAATTCTGAAACGCTAAAATAAATAAATGAGGCTCAATCATCTATTAACAAACATACGTGTTTATTTTAGCACTTACGTCAGTCAACACTCAGCCTGCAAAACACTAAAATAAATATCAAATAAATAATACAGTTAAATAGGAAAGTAGCCTTAATTGAGAAAGTTAAATACACCCGGTGTGTGACGTCACGTGCACTACCGCCGGTGACGCGTTGTCATGGCCACCATCACAGCCCTAGACAAAATGCCTACTTGTTGCGTGTGAACTGTGAAAATCGCACCAGTTCTGGAGTCAAGTTTTCAGGATTCCTGCAGGATCTCATCCGTTTCAAAAACAGACGACATCTGTGACTGCAAGCTATTAAAACGGGCAGACTGGGACAATACTACGATCAAAGAGGCTCGTGTTGGTGGCGCTCACTTCATATCAGGAAAGCGTTAAAGTCATCCTTTATCATCCCTTTCTGTTTGCTTAAACTCGAAAGCCTGGATTGCATGAACAGTTTTCTGTACGTTAAGCTATGCAAGTTAATAGTGTTGTAAATGTCATGGACCTGTGTCATGCTACAGACATAGCCAGCTGCTATTAGTTAGCCGCGGGCTAGCGCCAACATTGTGCTAACAACGGTAGAGTTAAGCCATGATAAGTAAACAAATGTTTTCTGTAAACTGTAGACTGATTTAATAGTTAGGTGAAGTTTGATATCTGGCATAAATTGTGGCCTGTGGCATGCTACAGACTTAGCAGATAGCAGACTAGCTTTACATTAGCGCTTTCACTATGACAACAGTAGATCGTGTTGTAATCAATGTGTGCAATTATTTTTTGTAGGAGAGGCATCACTTGACTCCAGTAGTCCTGAATTTGTGCCCTCCTTGATTGTGTACACAAAACAAAGCCAGACACCTAAGACAAAAATGGAAAGGTACAAATAATAATAAAAAAGTATCTTATCTATCTATAAAGCTTGTCTGTTTCTCCTTGACACAATATGCCGGTCTATTAGCCGCGCCATTTTTCTGACCCCAAGCTGCGCGCGCACCCAACCTAGACTTCAGATGTTTACAAACATTGAAGGGGTCTATAGAGTGGGCGGGATTATTCACGCGTCGTTATAATTGCGCCGCCTCTACTGCCGTGACATCATCGTAAACGCGCCACAAACAAACTCACAACAAAGAAAGGAGACGGAATAGTGTTCTTCACTCTCGGCATGTGGATGTTTTTAACAGCAATGGAGAGGTCTATGAGAAGATTTACCCCCAGCAGCAGAGACTGTGGTGGCAGTGACACGGGCTGTAGATGAGGAGTGCAGGTGTGCTGCGTTACTTGATTAGTTAACTATTCATGCAGCGTGTTCTGTAAAGTTAATTATCAATAAACTTTTGAATATTTCAAAATGTACAATGTATCCCTTGTTTTTTATTTATGTGATGGTTTTATAATCGTGGCATTAATCATTTGTCTTTTCAAGAGGTTCATTACGTGCTCATACAATAATACATATTTAATATAGTCTGGAGGTACACTTATTCGATCAGATTGTTTTTAATTGAAGCAAAACACAGATACAAAGGTAAACATATAAACAGAAAACATACTCTGAAAATATAACAAGTTCAAAAGTAACATTATATACATAAGGCTTTTTCCTTCGGCGTCGCGCCATCAAGCTCTCACTGGATCCGCTCCTCGGCTATCAACGAGAGGAACGTCTGAACTTCCTCAACAGACAACGACACTGCTATTTTGTGGTTGATGCAAAAATGTGCGTTTGTTTAAACAGAAGTTGCGTCCGATCCTTCGCTGGCTGTGCTGATTTAAATCTAGTGGGTAGGACTGTAGAGGAGGGTCTCGTGTCACAAGTTCAGTGACGCAGTAATGACGATTTTCTCCGGCCAATCAGTGATCAGCAGATTTTACACGTCACGTTTTGGTAACGGTACGGCTCGCTTGGAACCTCGGCTGAGGTGGTACTAAAAAAGTACCAGGTACAGTACCCAGTGGAAAAACCCCCAAAAGTGAACCATACCGTGCCGTACCATGCAGTGGAAAAGCGCCATAAGTAACTTTTAAATAACGAGTGTTACAGTATCCACTCTAGCTGTAAAAACATAATTTTATCAGTCATTATACGTGTATCCGCCGTTGTTTTGCGTTTACTACAGTTCAGTGGATCAGGAGGCGCTGGCTGGTCTGAATGAGTGGAGGCGGGGCTAATTTGAATATTCATAGATCGGCGTATAGTAAATGAGGCAATTTACTATTCAAGCTATTTTAAAGCACGAGAAAATACTTTTTTACAAGAAAAAAAAACATGTCATTTTTTTGATCAAAGAGAAGTTTTAAGGGATAAAATATTTGACTACAGGGGACTTAAAGTGACAGTGCAACCAAAAATGGTGTCATCATATACTGTATGAATGTGTTTGTTCTGAACACAAGTCAATGGTGGCCCAAAATAGCCTGAATATAAACGTTCTTCAGAACAAACACATTCATACAGGTTTGGACATACTTGAGGATGAGTATATGATGACAGTTTTTGGGTGCACTGTCCATTTAAGGCTAGTTCGTGAAACTGGGCGAGATGTGTTTTGAGTTCACACGCTTCCCTCTTGTTTCATCATCACACTCATCATGAGAGAGCTGAACAATATAATGAGTGAGCGGGAAAGCAAGGATTTTGGCACAATCGATTGTTCTCTTAAAACACATCCCATAATGCTCACGTACAAGGTCAGCGGGTGGCGAGCGGCGTCTTATGCGGTCGAATGTGTTCAAAGCATCAAGACTATAAAAGCAATAGCTCTGGAGAAGGTCAAAAGGTCAAACCACATTTGCACCTGTATTTAACATCATCCTTATCTTAATACATTTGCATACGCTTTAATTAGCTTTAATCATGACCTTTTAGAGATTAAAACTCAAAGTGAGTCAAACTAGTTCTTAAGACACAAGTGGACCACGGTATAAACCCAGGATCTTACAGATGAAGACAATCGTTACTTCAGTCATTAACTAACAGCAAATATTCGGTGCTCATTAAATATCATCAAAACACACAACTTTTGATTTCATTAATGTATTAGTAAATGCTGAAATTATAAACGTGCACTATTAAGAAAAAGATACTTACTGTAAAGTGCCAGCAAACACATCCAACTTATTTATTTATGTTACGCTTTATTTTAAGGTGCCCTTGTTACAGTGTAATTATGCATATAATTATGCATATAATCTTAGGATCTGGCTTAGAGTTGCATGCAATTAAGCATGATTTATTGTTAACATTAAAAGATACGTGTATTAGTAAATGTTAAAATGAGTAAAGTAAACTAACATGTTTAACGACTTAACAAATATAATCTTACTGTAAAGTGCCACCAAACAAACATAAAGCATATATATTAGTAATTAGCCCGAGTCTGATATTCTGGCCTTCTTCAGATTTAAAAGAGCTTTAATTAATTACTGTATATGAATGTACAAGGCTCTGACTTGTCTTCAGAAACGTTTGAATGGCATCTTCGCTGTATGTAATATCTAATAAAGTAAACGGCTGTAATTCAAAATATGTCATAAGGGTCAATTTTCTGAATAAATCATATTTCCATTGATGCATTGTTTGTTATGATAGGAAAATATTAGAAAATCTGGAATCTGAGGGTGCAAAAAAATCTAAATATTGAGAAAATCATCTTTAAAGTTGTTCAAATGAAGCTCTTGGCAATGCATATTAATAATAAAAAATTAAGAAATATCTTCATGGAACATGATCTTAATATCTAATGATTTTTGGCATACAAGAAAATTATAATTTTGACTCATACAATATATTGTTGGCTATTTCTACAAATATAGCTGTGCTGCTTATGACTGCGCTCCAGTGACACATTTATTAATCAAATATAATTTTCTTTATTTAAAGGCTGAAACCGTGTATTTGAGTATTTCATGTTATTAGATAAACTGTGTTCGGTCGTGTTGTCATTTAAAATCCAGACGTCACTGGTCATATTATCGTTTAGTGTCAAAGCGACAAGTCGTTTTATGAAACAATCAGTCAACGTCTCCGACAGCCGTGATCTTTTTAGTCTCTAATACTCGAGTCTTAGCTTACACATTGTGTACGGATCGAGGTTCTGACACACAGACGAAGCTCAGCTCTTACCTGGAGCTGTGGACGGGCCCTGTAGACGGGACTCTGGCTCTCAGAGAGACGACACCGAGCAGGTGCACGGGCTTAGGAGGCACTGCCAGACACAGAGAGAGAGAGAGAAGACGCTCAGATCAGCTCAGACCCATTCCTCATCCCAGAGACTCTCCCTCCATACTCATCCTCCAGATCCAGCCGTGCATGCAAAGAGTACAAGACTTCAGCTGTCTGAGAAACTGCCGGCTTCCTGAACCGAGAACAGGAAGTAGAGAAGAGTGTGCGAGAAGTGCTGCGGTGACACGGCGAGATACACACACACACACACACTCGCACACGCACACACAGACACAGACACACACACACACACACACACATACACACACACACACACACACACACTCACACACAACAGAGTCGAGAAGGTGTGTACGTGCATGAGCGGATAAACCGGATCAAATCCGTATGAATTTGTAAAGTGTACACTGAATGAGTTGCATTAGGACTGAACGAAATATAGCTTCAATAATGCACTTTGGAAGCTGAATTCAGGAAGCAGATAGCACGAGCTGCGCGCACTTCCTTCCTCTGTCTGTTTTGCACCATATCCAAACCACAAAATATTCACAACATCATTAAACACACAAAGACGCATGCTGGAAACCCCAAAACACGAATACAAGAATCTTGACTGTATATGGAATGAATGACATGTTTAGTACCGTGGGGTTTCTGTGCTCTGGGCGGGGGGCGTGGCCTCGGTGTGGGGTGGGCAGGGCATGGCCTGGGAGGGGGTGTTTTTTTTTTTCTTCAGAGATCCACAGAAGCACTGCAG
>CM050420.1:32316769-32351769 GCA_027564155.1 Gymnocypris eckloni scoliostomus | reverse complement strand
TGGATGCTTTCTCTTGCTCTTCAAATGTTGAATGAAAACCGCACGAGGTGATGCCTAGACATTCAAGTCTCTTCTGACCACCAAAGCTGCATTTGATCAAAAATGCAGTAATAATTTACTTAATTTAATTGATAATAATTAAATGTGAACTTAATAATTTAATGTGAATATGTGTCACTGTAATTTATTTCTGTATTTTCAGCATCATTACTCCAGTCTTCAGTGTCACATGATCTTCAGAAATCAGTATGATATGATTATTTCTGATTATTATCAATGTTGAAAATAGTTCAATATTTTTGGGGAAACTGATTTTTCAGAATTCACAGATGAATAGATAGCGTTTATTTGAAATAGAAATGTTTTGAAACATTATAAATGTACTTTATTGACCACTTTAATGCGTTCTTACTGTATAAAAGCATTCACTTCCTTCAGGGAAAAAAAATCATTTAAATTAAATTTAATTATAATACATTGCTTAAAAACATCCCGCTCCTCATGGTATCAGAGCTGAAATTAGGGCTGCTTGATTAAGACAAAAATCATAATCACGATTATTTAAAATGATTATTAGTGGGCCATATGACCAACAATTTATAGGAAATATTTATCTAAAGATAGTGATATATATCAAATATATGTCACTTTAAGAGCCGCACGGATCCTATTTACTGTTACACAAGTATTTGTTTGATTATTAATATAAAGCACACAGTGATTATAATATAAAGCACAGTCGCAGCAGGAATAAAGCACGCTGTCTCTTTAAGAGCCGCACGGATCCTATTTACTGTTACATGAGTATTTGTTTGATTATTAATATAAAGCACACAGTCGCTGCAGGAATATAGCGCTGTCTCTTTAAGAGCCAACGGATCCTATTTACTGTTACACAAGTATTTGTTTGATTATTAATATAAAGCACACAGTCGCAGCAGGAATATAGTGCACTGTCTCTTTAAGAGCCGCACAGATCCTATTTACTGTTACACAAGTATTTGTTTGATTATTAATATAAAGCACACAGTCGCTGCAGGAATATAGCATGCTGTCTCTTTAAGAGCCGCACGGCTCCTATAGGCCCCTTCAATGTTTGTAAACATCGAAAGCCTAGGTTGGGTGCGCGCGCAGCTTGGGGTCAGAAAAATGGCGCGGCTAATAGACCGGCATATTGTGTCAAGGAGAAACAGACAAGCCTTATAGATAGATAAGATACTTTTTTATTATTATTTGTACCTTTCCATTTTTGTCTTAGGTGTCTAGCTTTGTTTTGTGTACACAAACAAGGAGGGCACAAATTCAGGACTACTGGAGTCAAGTTATGCCTCTCCTACAAAAAATAATTGCACACATTGATCTACTGTTGTCATAGTGAAAACGCTAATGTAAAGCTAGTCTGCTATCTGCTAAGTCTGTAGCATGCCACAGGTCACAATTTATGCCAGATATCAAACTTCACCTAACTATTAAATCAGTCAACAGTTTACAGAAAACATTTGTTTACTTATCATGGCTTAACTCTACCGTTGTTGGCACAATGTTGGCGCTAGCCTGCGGCTAACTAACGTTACTAGCAGCTGGCTACGTCTGTAGCATGACACAGGTCCATGACATTTACAACACTATTAACTTGCATAGCTTAACGTACAGAAAACTGTTCATGCAGTCCAGGCTTTCGAGTTTAAGCAAACAGAAAGGGATGATAAAGGATGACTTTAACGTTTCCTGATATGAAGTGAGCGCTACCAACACGAGCCTCTTTGATCGTAGTATTGTCCCAGTCTGCCCGTTTAATAGCTTGCAGTCACAGATGTCGTCTATTTTTGAAACGGATGAGATCCTGCAGGAATCCTGAAAACTTGACTCCAGAACTGGTGCGATTTTCACAGTCCACGACGCAACAAGTAGGCATTTTGTCTAGGGCTGTGATGGTGGCCGTGACAACCGCGTCACCGGCGGCAGTGCACGTGACGTCACACACGGTGTATTTAACTTTCTCATTTAAGGCTACTTTCCTATTTAACTGTATTATTTATTTGATATTTATTTTAGTGTTTTGCAGGCTGAGTGTTCACTGACATAAGTGCTAAAATAAACACGTATGTTTGTTAATAGATGATTGAGCCTCATTTATTTATTTTTGCGTTTCAGAATTATATATATATATATATATATATATCACAACACCGCGCCACCTGTGGTAGTTGGTCCATTACCAACTGAACGGGAATGAACGTTCTGACCCCGACATGCGCACTGCGAACTTCTGTGACGTATACCGTGAAGGGGTCTATATTCTGTTACACAAGTATTTGTTTGATTATTAATATAAAGCACACAGTCGCTGCAGGAATATAGCGAGCTGTCTCTTTAAGAGCTGCACGTATCCTCTTTACTGTTACACAAGTATTTTCATTCTCAACTCTTTACCTTCATTTATTACATAATTGACAAGGGTTTACACGAATAATTCCTAAGCGCCGTATGTCCGTGTTGTGTTCTGTCTCTGAGCGCATACACAGTAATCACAAGTGCATGTTCTCTGTCATTCTTTTAAAAACAAAAATACATCTAATCTAACTCGTTACATGATTTTACTGATTTGCACATGAAATTGGCCTTATGCCTTTGCTTTAGTTTTACTATGTTTTGAAGTGAGAAGCAATTCCCATGCTGTTATTTTTCGCATCACATTTGCTATAATTAAACATACACCTCATCATCACAGACCTCTGGATAGGTCTATAGGTCATTGTTAATGTTATGAGCGCCTCTTCACACTTAAGTATTCGTTTTATTTTCTGTTGTAGGCCATGTCCCAAGAATTAACACTGTGACAGCCACATGTGAACACCATATTTTATTAACAGAGCTCGACAACATATCACACATTAAGGGTTTATTCACACCAGGAAAGTCTGATAGTTCACTTGCTTTGGTCCGGACCAAAGGCAAAAATGATACATTGTAGTTATTTTTTGCCGTTTTGGTTCCTTTTCACACCACACTAATTTGCTCTGGTCCGAACCAGCTGAACCGGTCATGTGACAACATCCGCTTCACTTGTTGCCTAGATTTGTCTTTGAACGCATTCCCTAAACTGCTTTTCGATTGATCAGAAAGAGCGTGCTTCTTCCAACGGTGCTCCCGGAAGTAAACAAAGACGGAGTCAAATGCAGCAGACAGCACACTGCTATTATGGAGACGACTGCGGGTGGATTCTATCCATGCTCATCCTTTACTACATAGTCTGTATAAACCGCTTCAGGCAAAATATCACTTTTGGGAATGAAGCGCAGATGCGGCTGGAGAATAATGTATTAATGCACTGCAAACTGCGAAGGCAAGTCACCAAATTTCTATGAGGCTCCGCATTTTAAATGTAAAATGTATCTCTCTCTCTCTCTCTCTCTCACACACACACACACACATAATAATTCAGCAGCAGACCCACACACTCTTCACTGACTCTCTCTCTCTGGGAACGGACGTGAGGCAGTGATGCTGGTTTTGCGGTGTGATGTTTGAGAAAGTGGAATTAGGAACTGATGGTTGGTAAGAACAAAACTGGCTGATCTTAATAAGAGAGGAAGCAGAATATTGAGCCGTAGAGGTCCAGAACGATCTGAAGGTGAGTATGTGACGTCAGGATTATCTGATTTGAGTTAATTAAATGTTAAAGTCAGTGTTCTTCAGTGAGATCAGTCGTGGTTTGACAGTAACGAAGACTGGCATCATCAGTATTTTAAACACTTCCTCACTGAAACTGAAGTTCTGTGTCACTGTTCCTCCTAAATTGAAAATATGAGGAATTATGAATATTTCACAGTATTGAGATGCCGAGATGTCAAACAAACCACTGTCATCATGACCTTCACAATAATACTCTCAGAGGAATCATGCTAAGGTTTTGAAAGAGGATGCCATCATGGAAACCAAGAACAACATTCCTGACATTTCTTTTCATCACTTATTGCACGATAACAATACAGAGTGACTGTTCATTACTTGTATATCAAACACAGATACAGTATGTGTACTGTGGGGAGTCGAGTGACAACGGAGTAGTGGATCAAAATGCAAGGCTTTATTATTAAGAGTGTGGTCAGAACAGGCAAGGTCAAACAGTAATATCCCAGGCACAGGCAAAAGAGTAATCCACAGCACAGGCAATGATCAGGGCAGGCAGCAAACAGCCTTAAAACCAGATAAACCGTCCAAGATCCAAAACCACGAAGGCAAGACACAGGAAAACAAGGAAACACTGGCAGGAACACGGAAACTAGATAACATTACAGGCTATCAATCATCAGCGGTGTAAGAGTGTGTGTGTGTGTGTCATTCTTATAATGTGAGTGTAATAAGGGGTCAGTGACGTTGTGATCCATTTGCAGCTTTATTAACACAGAGAAGAAGTCAGACAGGCAAAGATCATAAATCAGTATCAAGGGCAACATAGACAAGGCAGATGCATAAACAGAGACAGAGCAATAGGTCGAGGCAGGCGGCAGACAGAGAGAATAATCAATGGGCAGGCGAGGTCAATAAGGCAGGCAGCAAATGGTCAGAGGAGAATAATCAGTCCAGGTAATACACAGGTAATCACGCAAGGGAAAAACGCTCGGAAATGTTAGCAGTAGCAAAACAAGACTTCGCGACGAGGGGATGGAAAGCTCTGGCTAAATAGCCCGGATAATGGTTGGCACCTGTGCAGGTGATCAGTCTCAGGCACGGGGTCATGGGAAATGAAGTCCAAAAGCACCGGTTAGTACTCTGGTGATGGCTCCCTCTGGTGGCGATCGGAGGGAGCCACAGAGGCTGGATTTGTGACAGAGCCCCCCTCCTGCGAGCGGCTCCTGATGCGAGGAGGCAGACGACGCCGGGGCCTTCCACGTGGTCTCGGGGCTGGCTTCTCCGGATGGGTCCTATGGAAGTCACTGGTGAGAGAGGGATCCAGAATGTCCTCGGCGCTGACCCAGGACCGCTCCTCCGGGCCGTACCCCTCCCAATCCACCAGGTACTGAATTACCCTGCCCCGGCGATGGGAGTCTAGAGTTTCCTGCACCTCCTCGCCGTCTATGATGATGGGGGGGGGGGCTCCCTGATCACCAGCCTCCTCCTGGTCCTCCGCTCCTCTCGAACCACCAGCGGGCTTAAGCAGAGACACATGAAAGGTGGGTGAGATATGATAATTGGAAGGTAAAGCCAAACGAAATGAAACAGGAGTTATTTCTCTAAGGATCTTGAAGGGACCCACGTACCTGGGACTGAGCTTCTTGCAAGGAAGCCGAAGACGAAGATCACGGGTAGATAGCCAGACCCATTGACCGGGACGGTAGTTGGGATTAACCCGCCGCCTACGATCAGCCTGTTCCCTGGTGCGTCGAATGGCCCGTTGCAGGTGGACATGAGCCTCATTCCAGGTCTCCTCGCTCCGCTGAAGCCACGAATCTACAGCCGGTAATTCTGAGGGTTCCCCAGACCATGGGAATAAGGGAGGTTGGAAACCCAGCACGCATTTGAAAGGGGTGAGGCCTGTGGCAGGTTTGCAGAGAGAGTTCTGGGCATACTCGGCCCATAAGATGAAGCGGCTCCAGTCGGCCTGATTGCGATGACAGTATGAATGGAGGAAACGGGTGAGTTCTTGATTTAAGCATTCCACTTGACCATTGGACTGAGGATGGTAACCGGAGGTGAGACTGACATTAATGTTGAGTTTACGACAGAAGGCGGACCAGACTCAGGAGGTGAATTGAGGTCCTCGATCGGTATGTCACTGAAAAATCAAAACGGGTGAAGAATAAAGCCCATCGTGCCTGCCTGTGGTTAAGCCTCTTGGCGGACCTCAGATACTCCAGGTTGCGATGATCGGTCAACACTGTGAATGGATGTTTGGCTCCTTCGAGCCAATGACGCCACTCCTCAAACGCTGCCTTCGTAGCTAGTAGTTCTCGATTGCCCACATCATATTTATGTTCCGTGGGGGTGAGTTTGCGTGAGTGAAAAGCATAAGGGTATAATTTGGGAGGATTACCATGTCGTTGGGAGAGAATCGCACCAATCCCAGTACTGGAAGCATCCACCTCCACGGTAAATTCTCGTTCAGGATCTGGGTGATGCAGAATGGGAGCCGTGGTGAATCTCTCCTTAAGTTTCTGGAAGGCGGCAATAGCTGCCGGTGTCCACATGAGGCGTTGTCTCCCCCTCTTGAGCATAGAAGTCATGGGTGCTGCGACTGTGCTGAAGTTGCGGATGAATCGCCGATAGAAATTGGCAAAGCCCAGGAAGCGTTGTAACTCCTTTAAGGTGACTGGCTGTGGCCAATCTGTTACAGCCTGAACCTTCTTGTCATCCATGGCTACCCCTCTCGAACTGATCACGTATACGAGAAATGATACCGATGTCTGGTGGAAATCACACTTCTCGATCTTGGCATACAATTGATGGGTGAGGAGGCGTTGAAGGACTGAACGAACCTGCTTGACATGGTCCTCATATGTGTCAGAGAAGATCAGGATATCGTCGATATACACGATGACCCAGCAATTTAGCATGTCTCTACACACATCATTGATGAATGCCTGGAAAACAGAAGGACTATTGACCAGCCCGAACGGCATTACAAGATATTCATAGTGCCCCGAGGTAGTGGAAAATGCCGTCTTCCACTCATCGCCCTCTCGGATGCGAATTAGATTGTAAGCATTGCGAAGATCGAGTTTAGTAAAGTACTTGGCCGTTCGAAGCTGTTCCAAGGCCGCTGGGACTAGTGGCAGAGGGTAACGGAACTTGACAGTAAGATCATTGAGAGATCGGTAGTCAATGCACGGACGGAGTCCTCCGTCCTTCTTCTTGGCGAAGAAAAATCTGGCTGAGGCAGGTGAAGTGTATGGACAAATGAAGCCCTTCGCTATCTCCTCCTTGATGTATGCTTTCATGCTTTCATGAGATAGCGGGAAAACTCGGCCCCTGGGTGGATGTGAATTTGGTTGCAGTTCGATGGCACAGTCACTTGTACGATGAGGAGGTAGTTGTGAGGCTTTGGTCTTGCTGAAAGCCTCGATCAGATCGTGGTACTCAACCAGAATTTGATGTGTAAGGAGAGGCGCCGTTACTTCACCTCCCCTTTGAAGAGTTAGAACCAGACAGCGCTGGCGGCAGCTTTCGGACCACTGAATTATCTGTTTATCGGACCAGGAGATAGTCGGGTTGTGTTTCTCCAGCCAGGGGAGTCCCAGGATGATAGGAGTTTGAGGTGATTGAAAGACGAACAGTCGGATTGTCTCCGTGTGAAAGGCTCCGGTGCACAGTGATAGATCCTCGGTGGTGAATTGAATCCGGCCGGAGCCTAGCGGACGTCCATCTAGTGCTGCCACTGCCAAGCGAGATTCACAAGCAACAAGGGGAATTCTGTGAGTCTTCGAGAATGCAGAGTCAATGAAATTTCCCGCTGCCCCAGAGTCGATCAATGCCGTAGTCTCAATAACCTCCCCATTAACCCTTAAGGTGACAGGTATTTCTAGAACGGAGGATATGGTGGAAGTCCTACTCACCGATGGAGGGTTGCGATGCGGCCGAGTGGGACAAGAAGCTCTCAGGTGTCCAGGGAGACCACAGTATAAACATAGATTTTGGCGCATCCTTTTCTCTCTCTCCTCCGTGCTGAGATGAGTAAAGCCTAATTGCATGGGTTCAGGTTCACTCGGAGATGTCATACCGGCAGAAGCCGAGAGGAAACGAGGCTGTCGTCGTGAGCCAACGAGGTTATCTATTTGAATTGCCAGGTCGATGAACTGGTCTAGAGATCGTCCCTCGTCGCGGCAGGCCAGTTCCGACTGTAGTTCCGTACTGAGACCCTTACGGAAGAGGAGTTTAAGAGGATCATCCGTCCAACCGGTCTGCGCGGAGAGTGTGCGGAAGGATAGTGCATAGTCTGCGGCTGTGCTTCTCCCTTGACGGAGAGCTAATAACTGCTCGCCCACCTCTTTGCCCCCAGCGGGGTGTTCGAAAACCTCCCTGAAGCGCTGCAGAAAACTGGAAAATGATGGGAAGACCGCGCGTACATCACTCCACACAGCAGTAGCCCATTCCAGCGCTCGTCCGGTAGGTAGAGAGCAAACGAAGGCAATACGACTCTCGTCTGTGGAATACAGAGTGGGTTGCTGGTTGACAAACATAGAGCATTGCAGCAAAAAACCCTTACACCTTGAGGGTGATCCGTCAAACTTTTCGGGAAACACCAAGCGAGGGCTGGCGGTAACGGGAGCTGGAGGTGCTGGATTCTGTGAAAGCTGGAGAGCTTGCAGGGTCTTCACCAACTCCTCCGTGAGCGAGGTAAATCGACTAAGCTGTTGTTGCTGTGAAGCCAGTGCCGATGCTTGGGCAGATACCGCCGTGGTGAAATGGTAGAACACTGCTGGATCGATTTCTGGCAAAGTCTTCTGTAATAAGGGGTCAGTGACGTTGTGATCCATTTTCAGCTTTATTAACACAGAGAAGAACTCAGACAGGCAAAGATCATAAATCAGTATCAAGGGAGACAAGGCAGATGCATAAACAGAGACAGAGCAATAGGTCGAGGCAGGCGGCAGACAGAGCGAATAATCAATGGGCAGGCGAGGTCAATAAGGCAGGCAGCAAGCGGTCAGAGGAGAATAATCAGTCCAGGTAATACACAGGTAATCACGCAAGGAAAAACGCTCAGTAGCAAAACAAGACTTGTGACGAGGGATGGAAAGCTCTGGCTAAATAGCCCGGATAATGGTTGGCACCTGTGCAGGTGATCAGTCTCAGGCACGGGGTCATGGGAAATGAAGTCCAGCACCGGTTAGTACTCGGTGATGGCTCCCTCTGGTTGAATTATTTATTTACAGGGGCAATGCACATTAATAAACATAACTGTAAAGCGTGCCAGAATTAGCCCAAAAGGCTATTTTCATCTGTAGACCCTTGACAGAATGTTAAAGGTCACCCTAAAACAAAGACAAGCATCACACATATACACATCATATGAAAAAAAAAAAGAAAAAAGAAAAGAGTAAAATTACATATATTACAGAAAACAAAAAATCACACAATCAGAAAATTCTACTAAAATACAAAATATAAGTGAATTATCTAAAACAAGGTAAACATGAGAGAAAGCGAAAAGAGAGAGAGAGAGGGCAACATGACAGAGCAACATAGCTAAGAGCAATTAGTACAAGGAAGTCTATTGTCAAGAATACAATACTAATGTTGACAGTGCTGAGTTGTTAGTAACCATTTTTTAAGATGAGACTGAAAAGAGCCAAAAGTATGTAATCGTCTAATTGTTGATGGGATGGAGTTCCATTGCCTTGCAGCTTTGACTGAAAATACAGACTGACTGAAGTCACTTCTTTTGAAAGGAATAATACAGTCAGCTCGTTCCCCACCCCTTGTAGATCGGTGAGCAGTTGTTCTAATATTCACAAACTGTTTTAGTGGTGAAATTAAGCTATTCATAGTCTTAAACAGCAGACAGATATGTACATATTTGATCAAGTTATCCCAGCTTAGCAAATTGTATTTCTTTAAAATTGAGCAATGATGAAACTGAACTGATTTCTTATCAAGAGTTTTTAGTGATTGTTTATACAAAGACTCTAGTGGTTTCAGAGTAGTAATACTGGCGTGCGACCAAGTAGTTAAACAGTAAGTAATATGAGAAATAATCATGGAATGCATATATATCAGAGCGTCAGATGACATATAATCACGAATAAATCTAAAATTTGATAAACTAAATCTGACCCGGTTACAGACCTTTTAACCTCGCCTTAAATGAAAGTTTGGAATCAATCAGAACACCAAGGTACTTATATTCCGATACAACTTGTAATCTTTCCCTGATACAAATACATCTGGCACTACACTTAAATTCTTAGTTTTGGTGATAAACATACACACTGTTTTAGAGATGTTTAACTGTAAGCAGCATTGTTCTAGCCAAGCTGCAACATGAACCAAGGATTCTGTAAGTTCATTTGCAACTTGTGACACACTACTTCCGTGTATATAAATGACAGTGTCATCTGCATACATTTGAATGTTAGTGTTAGGACAGACGGATGGAAGATCATTGATGTACAACGTAAAAAGTAAAGGACCCAGAATAGATCCCTGTGGAACACCAGTTGATATACTTAGAGGAGCTGAATTATAATTCTGTATACTAACATACTGTGTGCGACCTGACAAGTATGATTCGATCCATCTTAAAGTATGTGGAGAAAAATTAAAACTTAATAATTTAGACAAGAGAATTCTATGGTTTAGAGTGTCAAAGGCCTTCCTGAGGTCAAGAAACACAGCCCGACGACCCCTCCTTTATCTAATAGAGACTTGACTTTTCAGTGAAATAGCAATTTGCCATCTCAGTTGAGTAGTTTGCTCTGAAGCCAAATTGCATTGGATGTAAAGCAAAAGAACTATTATTTAAATAATTAGTGATTTGTGCAGCCATCAATTTCTCTGCAACCTTTGAGACTATAGGTAAAATACTAATAGGTCTGTAATTACTAGCAGAGTGAGGGTCACCACTTTTGAATATAGGCACAATAACAGACGACTTCCAAGCACATGGGAACATCCCCTGAGAAACTGAAAGATTGATAATTTTAGTGATGGGATTAACTAACGACTCACTAAGCTCTTTAAACATTATCACATCCATACCAAAAATATCTGGTGGCGATCGGAGGGAGCCACAGAGGCTGGATTGTGACAGTGAGACTGATGAGGTGAGGAGAGACAAGGGACAGCAATTGATGAGTCCGGGCAAAGGATTATGGGAAATGGAGTTCTGTGTGAATGGTAAAAGTCAGGGATGGATTGCCCTCTGGTGGAGCTCATGGGCACTTCAGTGGGTGACCGTGACAAACGCATTCATCAAATGCATGAAACGCATCAAACGCATTCATCAAATTGACCCTGGCTCAAATTTTTTCTGAGGAAATTTAAACATAAATAGTGATGAAAGCCAAAATATTAATTGTCATGGATATATATTTACTATGCAATCCACTATTTTGTAGATGAACAATCTACAAAATGACAATTTTCACCTGAGATTCGGTGCCAGATTACAGGAGGGTAAAAATGATGGCAGAATCATGTTATTTTTCCACAGAAATTGGTTGCTCTATTAGTAAAATCTGTTGATTTTTGGCAATATTTGTTGCATTATATGCTAATGGTATTTTTCAAGTTTTTTTGCCAAGGTTTGCATGCCTGTAACTCAAGACATAATAAAGAAATCTTAATAGCCTTTTAGATGTCTGGTCTTAACAAACTTTTCTTTTGATATCTTCATTTTAAGGCTCTTGCTGGCTCAGTTCCAGCGATCTCAATATGGCTCCAGGAGTAAATTGTTAAGTTTTACACATTTTTAGTGGTCAAAAACCAAATGTGGGTCACTTTGCATACAGATTATGCTTTTTTTTTTTTAAAGGAATGACTAAAGAACAAATAATGTTGAAACTAAAAATGTGTCGTTTTCTTCTGTCAAAACAACTGCTTTGAACTCACCTGTCTGAGTGCCATAAATATAATTTTACCAAAGTTTGTGTACCTGTATCTCAAGAACTATTAAAGATTGCATTTTAAATTCTGTTTATTAATGTAATCTTCATTTTCAAAGCCCTGTATCATTCAGTCCTAGAAATACGGGGATCTCAATGCAGCGCCATATTCATATTGTTGAATAATATCCAAATCCACAGTATAGATTCTTTTGGAGCCCGAGTATGCATAGTATAGATTTGTTTGGAGCCCGAGATTCGATAGGAGCCCATCTACGCAGGATAGATTCGTTCGGAGCCCGAGTCTGTGCAGTAAAGGTTCGTTTGGAGCCCGAGTATGCACAGTATAGATTCGTTTGGAGCCCGAGATTTATTTGGAGCCCAAGTCTGCACAGTAAAGATTCATTTGGAGCCTGAGTCTGTGCAGTAGAGATTCATTTGGAGCCAGAGTATGCGCAGTAGAGATTCGTTTGGAGCCCGAGTCTGCGCAGTACAGATTCGTTTGGAGCCAGAGTCTGCGCAGAAGAGATTTGTTTGGAACCAGAGTATGCGCAGTAGATTCGTTTGGAGCCCTAGTATGCACAGTATAGATTCGTATGGAGACCGAGATTTGTTTGGAGCCCAAGTCTGCACAGTAAAGGTTCGTTTGGGGCCCGAGTATGCACAGTATAGATTCGTTTGGAGCCCGAGATTGGTTTGGAGCCCAAGTCTGTGCAGTAAAGATTCGTTTGGAGCCCGAGTCTGCACAGTAGAGGTTCGTTTGGAGCCCGAGTCTGCACAGTAGAGATTAATTTGGAACCAGAGTCTGCGCTGTAGAGATTCGTTTGGAGCCAGAGTCTGCGCAGTAGAGGTTCGTTTGGAGCCCGAGTCTGTGCAGTAGAGATTCGTTAGGAGCCAGTCAGCGCAGTAGAGATTTGTTTGGAGCCTGAATCTGCACAATAGAGATTCGTTTGGAGCCCGAATCTGCGAAGTAGAGATTCGTTTATATTCGTTTGGAGCCTGAGTATGCGCAGTAGAGATCCGTTTGGAGCCCAAGTCTGCACAGTAGAGATTAATTTGGAACCAGAGTTTGCGCTGTAGAGATTTGTTTGGAGCCAGAGTCTGCACAGTAGAGATTAGTTTGGAGCCCGAGTCTGCGCAGTAGAGATTCGTTAGGAACCAGAGTCTGCGCAGTAGAGATTCGTTTGGAGCCAGAGTCTGCGCAGTGGAGATTCATTTGGAGCCTGAGTATGTGCAGTAGAGATCCGTTTGGAGCCAGAGTCTGCGCAGTAGAGATTTGTTTAGAGCCAGAGTCTGTGCAGTAGAGATTCGTTTGAAAAGCTGGAAGCTTTTTACTTCCGGCTTTGCTACCGTTCTTGCTATTGCTCTGCGCTTTGCTCCCTATTTTTGTTCTTTTCTCAGATCTCTCTAAGATTTTTACTTCAGCAGATCAGCACAGTGCTCAAACAACACATTTTTTGGAAAAAGAGGACTCTTTGCCTCCCACTGCCAGCAGTTTACATTCCGGAGACAGATAAATACAACTGTCTACATTCAAACAGATGAGAGAAAATGCCTCTAGTGGAATCTACTTGCTGCATGAACTGCCACAAACTTCTACAAAGGATTGTGGTTCTTGAAACAAAGTTACTTGCTGGACTTCCAAAACAGGCCGGAATATACAGCAGGCGGTCACCACGGACCCCCTCAGCATACAGCGGTGGAGTCCTGTGAATCTAGTGAATCTCAACAGTTTATACCAAGTGTAGAGAACAAGCGAGAAACTGATCGGACTAATCAATGGCACAAACAGGGAGGCGAGACCCAAGGCTCTCGAGACATCAGATTATCCCGAGTATCTCGTATTGCTGCAGTAGCATCTTCTACCCCAGATACGGCTATGACAAGACTTGTAAGCACTGGTATTCTACAACCCCTATACATCTTGAGAACAGATTTGAAGCATTGATGAATGTGGATGAGGAATCCCAAAATATGACAAAACTCGGATCGAATCAGCCAGCAGCTAACATTGCTACTAACAGGCGCTCAAGGTCGAGCAGACGGCGGCATTCAGCTCAGAGCGTGGCAGACCCAGGACTCTGATAGTGGGCGACTCTATTATTAGAAACGTCAGTACCAGGACTGCTACTACCTGTTGCTTTCCTCAAGCAACCGTCTCTGATGTGAACAAGGAACTTCGGAGCATTGTGATGAAGCACAAGACTGCAAATCGAGTCATCATCCATGTGGGGAAGAATGATATTCGGAAAGGGCAGTCAGAAATGCTTAAGCAAGATTTCAGTGAACTCTTTGAAACACTTCAAAGACTTGAAGTTCAGTCGTTCATCAGTGGACCACTCCCAGCAAGGGGAACTAAAATGTTTTCACGGTTGCTTGGGCTGAATACATGGCTACAAAGAACCTGCAGTACAAAAGGAGTCAACTTCATCGACAACTTCAATATTTTCTGGGGCCACAGACAACTGTTTAAACTGGATGGCCTCCACCCAAACAAACTTGGTGCAAGAGTGCTAAAGGACAATTTCTATTTCTCCCTCCGTCATCCTTCAGTGGTGTGTGCCAATCCACTCACACACTCACCTGGACAGAATATGAGTGACCACAGGACTTCATATCAGCTTCCGAGTCATTATGTGGTTGAAGAATCCCACAAGGATAGTGATAACGCCACACAGCCAAAACAAGCACTGCTCATGGACATCCCGGCTGAGCCCTGCCCACAGAGCTCATCACATGCAGACTGTAACGTATTAGAACAGCTCCAAGACTCAGCACCCAAGGACGACTTTCTGGAAAACAGCCTGGGAAGCCAGGACAACACATCACCGGAAAGACCAGAGCTAGAGCCCCTCTCTCCAGCATCTCCACTTCTAAGCTTTTCACAGAAAATGGAGGAATTGGTGTATGCTGGGACCAAACTCTCTGCAAGCCCGCAGATATCAACTAAAAAACGGCGGGCCCCAACCACCAAAGACTGCAGGCTCAGCTCTCCCTCCTCCTGTGAGAGCTCTCCGACCGCTGCCACAACGCCAGGGCCCAAACCCTCCTCCATCTGCTGTAGGTGAACCAAAAACAACTGATAACAGCTCTCATTGATATGTGTCGGGTCCCCGCTATATTAGCAGCAACATTCACAAAAGTTTACAAAACAAGCAGGAACCCATTATGCCTGTAGCCTTCTCTATTTCTGTTTTATCACGTGATAGAAGGTCTAAGGCCTTCTCATGCCGTATGGCTGACCCATCTAATCTGCGGCCTGTAATGCATCAGTCTAAGATTGCTGTAGAGACAAAATGTAATTCCATCAAGTTAGCATTTTTAAACACTCGCTCACTAAAAAATAAATCATTTGTGATCAATGATTTATTAACCACAAACAACCTGGATTTTATGTTTCTAACTGAAACATGGCTAGAAGACAACTGCAGTGCAGTTCAGAGTCTGTGCAGTAGAGATTCGTTTGGAAACCGAATCTGCGAAGTAGAGATTCATTTGGAGCCAGAGTCTGTGCAGTAGAGATTCATTTGGAACCAGAGTCTGTGCAGTAGAGATTCGTTTGGAAACCGAGTCTGTGCAGTAGAGATTCGTTTGGAAACCGAGTTTGCGCTGTAGAGATTCATTTGGAGCCCGAGTTTGCGCTGTAGAGATTAATTTAGAGCCCAAGTCTGCGCAGTAGAGATTGGTTTGGAAACAGAGTATGCGAAATAGAGATTCATTTGGAGCCCGAATCTGCACAGTAGAGATTCGTTTGGAGCCAGAGTCTGCAAAGTAGAGATTAGTTTGGAGCCAGAGTATACGCAGTAGAGATCCGTTTGGAGCCTGAGTCTGCACAGTAGAGATTCGTCTGGAGCCTGAATCTGCGCAGTAGATTCATTTGGAGCCCGAATCTGTGCAGTAGAGATTAGTTTGGAGCCAGAGTCTGCGCAATAGAGATTCGTTTGGAACCCGAGTATGCGCAGTAGAGATCCGTTTGGAGCCAGAGTCTGCGCAGTAGAGATTTGTTTAGAGCCAGAGTCTGTGCAGTAGAGATTAGTTTTGAACCAGAGTCTGCACAGTAGAGATTCGTTTGGAAACAGAGTCTGCATAGTAGAGATTCATTTGGAGCCCGAGTCTGCGCAGTAGAGATTCGTTTGGAAACCGAATCTGCGAAGTAGAGATTAATTTGGAGCCCGAGTTTGCACTGTAGAGATTAATTTGGAGCCTGAGTCTGCGCAGTAGAGATTCGTTTGGAAACAGAGTCTGCGAAGTAGAGATTAATTTGGAGCCAGAGTATGCGCAGTAGAGATTCGTTTGGAGCCCGAGTATGCATAGTATAGATTCGCTTGGAGCCCGAGATTCATTTGGAGCCCAAGTCTGCGCAGTAGAGATTCGTTTGGAGCCAGAGTATGTGCAGTAGAGATTAATTTGGAGCCCGAGTCTGCACAGTAGATTCGTTTGGAACCCTAGTCTGCATAGTAGAGATTCGTTTGGAGCCAGATTATGCGCAGTAGAGATTTTTTTGGAGCCTGAGTATGCACAGTATAGATTTGTTTGGAGCCCGAGATTCATTTGGAGCCAGAGTCTGCACAGTAGAGATTCGTTTGGAGCCTGAGTCTGCACAGTAGAGGTTCGGTTGGAGCCCGAGTCTGCACAGTAGAGATTCGCTAGGAACCAGAGTCTGCTCAGTAGAGATTCGTTTGGAGCCCGAATATGCACAGTAGAGATTCGTTTGGAGCCAGAGTCTGTGCAGTAGAGATTAGTTTGGAGCCAGGGTATGCACAGTAGAGATCCGTTTGGAGCCCGAGTATGCACAGTAGCGATGCATTTAGAACCAGAGTCTGCGCTGTAGAGATTAATTTGGAGCCAAAGTCTACGCAGTAGAGGTTCGTTTGGAGCCCGAGTCTGCGCAATAGAGATTTGTTTGGAGCCAGAGTCTGCGCAGTAGAGATTCGTTAGAAACCAGAGTCTGCGCAGTAGAGATTCGTTTGGAGCCAGAGTCTGCGCAGTAGAGATTTGTTTGGAGCCCGAGTCTGCGCAGTAGAGATTCGTTTGGAAACAGAGTCTGCGAAGTAGAGATTCATTTGGAACTAGTCTGCAGAGTAGAGATGTGTTTGGAGCCAGAGTCTGTGCTGTAGAGATTCGTTTGGAGCCAGAGTCTGTGCAGTAGAGATTCATTTGGAGCCAGAGTATGCGCAGTAGAGATTCGTTTGGAGCTCGAGTATGCACAGTATAGATTCGCTTGGAGCCCGAGATTCATTTGGAGACCAAGTCTGCGGAGTAGAGATTTGTTTGGAGCCAGAGTATGTGCAGTAGAGATTAATTTGGAGCCCGAGTCTGCGCAGTAGAGATTTGTTTGGAACCCTAGTCTGTGTAGTAGAGATTCGTTTGGAGCCAGAGTATGCGCAGTAGAGATTCGTTTGGAGCCTGAGTCTGCGCAGTAGAGATTCGTTTGGAGCCTGAGTCTGCACAGTAGAGGTTCGGTTGGAGCCCGAGTCTGCACAGTAGAGATTCGCTAAGAACCAGAGTCTGCTCAGTAGAGATTCATTTGGAGCCAGAGTCTGCGCAGTAGAGATTAGTTTGGAGCCCGAGTATGCAAAGTAGAGATCCGTTTGGAGCCCGAGTATGCACAGTAGAGATGCATTTAGAACCAGAGTCTGCGCTGTAGAGATTAATTTGGAGCCAAAGTCTACGCAGTAGAGGTTCATTTGGAGCCCGAGTCTGCGCAGTAGAGATTTGTTTGGAGCCAGAGTCTGCGCAGTAGAGATTCGTTAGAAACCAGAGTCTGCGCAGTAGAGATTTGTTTGGAGCCAGAGTCTGCGCAATAGAGATTCGTTAGAAACCAGAGTCTGCACAGTAGAGATTCGTTTGGAGCCCGAGTATGCGCAGTAGAGATCCGTTTGGAGCCCGAGTCTGCGCAGAAGAGATTAATTTGGAGCCCGAGTCTGTGCAGTAGAGATTCGTTTGGAGCCCAAGTCTGCGCAGTAGAGATTAATTTGGAACCAGAGTCTGCGCTGTAGAGATTCGTTTGGAGCCAGGGTCTGCGCAGTAGAGATTCGTTAGGAACCAGAGTCTGTGCAGTAGAGATTTGTTTGGAGCCTGAATCTGCGAAGTAGAGATTCGTTTGGAGCCAGAGTCTGTGTAGTAGAGATTCATTTGGAGCCTGAGTCTGTGCAGTAGAGATTCGTTTGGAGCCTGAATCTGCACAGTAGAGATTAATTTGGAGCCAGAGTATGCGCAGTAGAGATTCGTTTGGAGCCCGAGTCTGCGCAGTAGAGATTAGTTTGGAACCAGAGTATGCGCAGTAGAGATTCATTTGGAACCCTAGTCTGTGCAGTAGATATTCGTTTGGAGCCAGAGTCTGTGTAGTAGAGATTCATTTGGAGCCCGAGTCTGCGCAGTAGAGATTCGTTTGGAGCCTGAGTATGCGCAGTAGAGATCCGTTTGGAGCCAGTTTCTGCATAAATTATTTGGTTATGCAAACGGATTGTTGCAGCAGCTGTCCAGGTGGCTGGTCTCAGAAGATCTTGGAGGTGAAGATTCTGGATGTGGAGGTCCTGGGCTGGTGTTGTTACACGTGGTCTGCGGTTGTGAGGCCGGTTGGATGTACTGTCAAATTCTCTGAAACACATTTGGAGATGGCTTATGGTAGAGAAATTAACATTCAATGTACGGACAACAGCTCTGGTGGACTTTCCTGCAGTCAGCATGCCAATTGCATGCTCCCTCAAAACTTGCAACATCTGTGGCATTGTGCTGTGATAAAACTGCACATTTTAGAGTGGCCTTTTATTGTGGATAGCCTAAGGCACACCTGTGCAATATTCATGCTGTCTAATCAGCATCTTGATATGCCACACCTGTGAGGTGGATGGATTATCTCAACAAAGGAGAAGTGTTCATTAACACAGATTTAGACAGATTTGTGAACAATATTTGAGAGAAATAGGCCTTTTGTGTACATAGAAAAAGTCTTCGATCTTTGTGTTCAGCTTATTAAAAATGGGGGCAAAAACAAAAGTGTATTGAAAATTGTATTGGAAGTGTAATTTTTTTTTTTTTTACTCAAATTTGTTTACATGGAGAGGGCGGGGTTTACGACCTGTACTGCAGCCAGCCACCAGGGGGCGATCAAAAATCCTGCAGCTTCACTTTTCAGGACGAGTGAGACACACCCGGTGCACACACACACACACACACACACACTCTCACTCTCACTCACTCACGATTTTACTTGGTCCAGCATGAGCAGATGCCTGTCCATCAACTTCAAAAACACCAAACTACAGTGCAGATGCCCTCGAGAGCTGTCAACAAGACGCAAAACTAACATCAGGCTTTCATTTATATTTCATAAATCATATTTGAATCCTAAAGACATTATTTCAGTCTGTTAGTTCAACTGGCCACACTGGGCGCTTTAAAAGGTACAACTTTGGCTTCATGACTTTGGTTAAATGATGGCTGCCAAATTAAAAAGTATGAAAATGCACATTTAAAACATAAAAACGGCATAACAAAAATTATAACAGTGAATCTACACCAGTAAAATGCAGTGCTTTATAAATATATCTTACACATGTGATCGATCAGACAAAAACCCAATATATAGAGTAGTTTTCACGTTTTTGCAGATACTTTAATATTTAAAATCTGTGAATATTTGATCATACTTTACACTTAATTAACTAAAATGTGGTTGGCTAACATTAAATGCCATTTCGGTCTGAGTAGCATTGACTAAAATTAATAAATATGACCTGATGCAATAAAATATATATTTTCTATATATTTAAAGTGTGAAAATTACAGTCAGTGAACTGGAAGCAGAGTCATATCTTTTCTTCAGAAAATGAAAAACTGCAGACGGGACTTGATTCTGTGTCAGCTGTAGATCAGATAATGAGACGATTCATTGTTTATCAATCACTCAGATCTCTTTCTCTGCTTGTCTGTCATTCTCACATATTTGTAGTTTTTTAACACTTTTCATTAGTGTATTTAGTTTTGTAATGGAACCCTCGTCCAATGCGTTGTGGGAAATAATAGTGCACGCATCTGCACTTTGAATTTGCACAGTACCTTTGGGATACATACTATGATTTGGGACACACTAATTCAATTAGTACACAGTGATATGGCGTTAAAGTGGACTAAATGATTGGAGAAGTCTGGTCACAAGAGTGAGGTCTGATGATCATCATAAGATCCTGTTATGAAATTTTGAGATCTAGATAAGATCTAGAACGTGCATTTACAAACTGAAGGGCAATTTACATTTCACACCAACTTAAACACCGGAACTGTGTTAAACCATTAATGTACTTCAGCTTCAAATTAAACACAAAGGCAGGTTTGATCTTTGCAAAACCTACAGTGGTGTTTGGTTTGTATTTGGGTCAAAGACGTTAAAATGTCCCCATCAAAAGAAATGTACAAAAGTGGTTTTGTGTCCACAGAAAGCACATCATATGTAAGTACAGCATCTACTTTTAAAGTTTCAGATGCGTTTTTGGAGAATAAAAAAAGTGTCACAATTTGGTTGATATAATGTTGCATTGTAACAGTGTAAAATTAGTATTTGTGGTAAATGTAATTAGTCTTTTAATAAGTCATAAATTTATTTTTGTTGTTAATATGCCTGATAAGATTGTTACACTGAATGACATTTTAGTGTATGTCTTCAGTAAATCAGGTTAAAATGCATAGTTCAAGTTAATTTTGAACAGCATGATTAAACTGCATACACAGAAAACAGACCAGACAAAAATGTAAAACAACCCGTTTTAAGAATACCACACTAAGGAAAACAAATAGCTTTTAGCAAGGACTTAAAAACAGACAAAGAAGTCTAATCTCTGAAGAAGTCTATTATTTGACAAACCGGCATCCAGTGTAGAGATCTAAGAATTGGAGGGATATGTTCGTGTTTACACACTTTACAAGAAGTCTGGCCGCAGCGTTTTGGACAAGCTGAATTTGAGATTTAGATATAACGCAATATAAACAATTGCAGTAATCTAGACGAGATGTAACAAACGCATGAACAGCCATATTTAGAGTTTTAGGAGTGAGAAAAGCTTTAATTTCAGACCGTACACGAAGCAATAGAAACTGTATCCGATAACAGAAGAGAATATGTTTATCACATTTTAAATGCTGGTCAATAATAACACCAAGTTTTCGCACCTGTGAGGATCCAACTCAGTCCTTAAACATAGAGTTCTCATTTGGTCCGAAAACTATTTCCATGGTTTTCGGTCTTACCTTCTCTAAACATTGCAAAAGAGAGGTAATCACAGAGCAATTGTTTCTTATTTGAGCATCATCTGTGTAGAAATGAAAAGACACACCATGTTTTTCGTAGAATAGAGCCCAGAGTGAGATGTAAAGAGAAAATAGAGAGGGAGCTAAGACAGAGCCTTGTGGAACGCCACTGGACAGAGAGACAAAAAACTACCCAGCTTCACTATAAACTTTCTGTCAGACAGGTATGACTGAAACCAGTTTAGAACGGTCCCACCTAAGACCATAGGCGGAGTTTGGGGGGGGCCGGGGGGGCACTGCCCCCCCAGATCAGAGCCAATCGATTTTGTCAGATCTATGAACACAAAAATATTTTCACATTATCTCATTTTATTTGCATTATCGTATTTTAATGAGTATGTTAAGGCTTAATTATTTGTAATTCATGTAAAAAAAATAAAAATAAAAATCAGAGCTCATGGTCTACCGGTAGGTGCCCCCCCAGGCAAAAATGTGAAACTCCGTCTATGCCTAAGACTCTAATCTAGATAACAGCGAGGAGTGGTCTATGGTCTCAAAAGCAGCCGATACATCTAAAAGAATAAGAGCCACCTAGTCTCCGGACTCAGTAGATACGTAGATATCGTTTAACACTCTCAGAAGGTCGGACTAAATGCTCTGAGCATTGAAAAACCTTATAAATGCAATTACTAGTCAGACTGCGCTGAACTTGATTCCGCATAATTTTCTCCAAAACTTTTGAAATGAAAGGTTAAAACAGAAATTGGCCGGAAATTTGGGAGTGGCACTTTAAGATTGGCAGGATAATATTTTGCTCAGAAAAACAAAAAATCAAAATTGCAATTAAACTAAACAGAAAACTTTTTTGGGGGGGGGCAACATTTATGAATTTAGCAGACGCTTTCATCCAAAGTGACTTACAGTGCATTCAGGCTATACATTTATTCATCAGTATGTGTGTCCTCTGGGAATTGAACCCACAACCTTTTGCACTGCTAACACAATGCTCTACCACTGAGCCACAGGAACACCATCTTACACATCTTAAAGCAGTCTTACACTTTAACTTACACTTTATTGTTTTTATGCTTAAACCCTTTTTATTATTACCAGATATGACCTGGACAAGTGTTCCCAGGTGAAAAAGTGCACTTCCATCATGTATTTAAAGTGTGCTATTTTCACGCACTACTTTTGTACTTAATATATAAAAAATGATTATTTAGTACTTCTTAAGATAATGTTATGAACATCTAAGTGTACTCAACTGTGATATTTCGAGACACCATGAATATAAACTGAAATGTGCTTTTAACACTTTCTCTGTATTAAAAAATGTTTTTAGTTACCACTTGTAGTACACTTGAGATGGGTTCAAGTTTATCTTGAGAATAATTGTAAGTATATTAAGTACAAAATGATAAAAGAGCACTTTAAGTACATTATGGAAGTGCACTTTTTCACCTGGGTTTGCAAGAAAAAATCTAACATGACACACCTTGATGACAGGAGAGCTGTGGTTCAAATATGTAAGCGTTTATGCACACGCGCGCGCGCGCACACACACACACACACACACACACACTCTTACACACACCGCACACTCACTCACTCTCTCTCACACACACGCACACACTCTCACGCACGCACTCACTCGCACACACACACACACACACACACACACACACACACACACACACTTTGTCAGGGTTGGGGTGAATGGATGAGGCGAGGACTCAAATGCAGGTTATGGGCAACTTATTTAATAAAAATAAAACAAACAAACAAACAAACAAAAACTACCCCATAGGGGAAAAACAAACTGGCTGGCTAGCAGGCAAGGCAGAGCTGGACAAGGCTGGACAGGCAGGACAGGGCACAGACGACATCAAACATTAGGTAACGAACCCACACGGAACTGCAAACACAAGGAGATTATAAAGGGAGCAAATGATGAGGGTAACGAGGGAAAACAGCTGGGGAAAATGAATCAATAAACAGGTAACAAGATGGGTGGGGTCAAGACAAATTGACATGAGCACGTGGCACACAGAAAACTAGGACAGAAGCCACGTGCTCACACAAAACAGAAACACAAGCACATGGCCAGCAAACAAATCACCAGCCATGTGCAAAACAGGACATGAACACGCAGTTAATGAGAACTCATAAGCCACGTGTTCACATAAGACATGACAACATGAAAGCACGCAGCCAATGAATATACAAGCTGCGTGCCACAGCACAAGATATACATAAATGCACGCAGCCGATAGAAACACGAACTGCGTGCAACACAACAAAACACTGCGTGGACAAGAGTGCGGCGGTGCCGGCGAACTCGAGACCACGCACTCACACAATGACAGAAAATGGAGCGCTAGTGTCCGAACCCGTCACGTGACCGAAACTAAAGACATGAGTGCCGGGATCCAAACACCACGCTCCAACATGAAACAAGGCATGCAGGCGAGGCGCGCGACTCGAGCACACTCGCTTGCGCGCTCACATGAAAACGCGGACATGATGGGAGTATCAGGGCTCTGTCACAAAACCATGAATAACACTAGACCAAGTGACAGAACCCTGACACACTCACTCACTCACTCACACACACACACACACACACACACACACACACACACACACACACACACACACACACACACACGCATACACACATTTAACATTGTTCCACTGTTACTTGCTTTAATGGCGGATTTGTGTCTACCTTTGTGTGCAGGTGAGGACACGTTCGAGCTGCATTCGGTGCAGCTGGAGCTGGAGGCCGTGGAGAGACGGATCCACGAGCTGCTTGGGAAAAAGGCCCAGCTGAGAAAACAGAAAGCAACGCTGAAAACATCCCGGGCTGACGCTCATAAGTCCGGGGTAAGTATGCAGCGTGCTGCTAACACTCCCACCACCTCTACTCAGTGTGTTTCTCTGCACAGGCCCCGTGCACCCGGGACGCGATCGTCACAGATGGCCTTCCCTCCGGCGCCGGGAAACCACGGACCCTGGGTGCATCAGCGGGAGAGGCGATCCAGGCCCCGGGCGACGACTTCTCCCCCTCCGTTCTTCGACATCTCATCCCGTAACCGCTTCGCCCCTCTCTGCGAGACTGAACGTGACGCTGTGGTAATCAGAGACTCAATCGTCCGGCATGTCCGTGCTACATTAGCTGAAGGTAAAGTGCACACTCATTGTCTCCCTGGTGCTCGTGTTCTTGATGTTTCTGTGCAGATACCCGCGATCCTGAAGGATGGCGAGGCGTTGCAGCTGTTGTGATTCACGCGGGTCAACGCAAGCTGCGGCAGACGGAGACACTGAAGAGGGACTTCAGGAGCCTGATCGAGACGATGCGCAGCACATCGCCGCGCGACGGCGATCATCATATCAGGACCTCTTCCCACGTATCGACGAGGACACGAAAAGTTCAGTAGACTGTTTGCTTTAAATGAATGGTTGTTTTCATGGTGTACAGAGCAGAAAATTCTCTTTGTTAATAATTGGAATCTTTTCTGGGAGCATCCTAGGCTATTTCGTGCTGATGGCCTGCACCCCAGCAGAGTCGGTGGAACTCCTGTCGGACAACATCACCAGGACGCTACGCTCTATCTGACTAGTAAGCCAATTCTCCAATAACAGCTATGATGACTTTTGTTCTACCCACTTAAATGATAAAGGTACTTGTGTCCAATCTATACAGACTGTGTCTGTTCCCGAATAGTGAGTTCAAAATATAAATTTAATGCAGGATCTAGAACAAATCTGATCGTGATTAAACCAGAAAAATGCAAAACAAATGAACAAAAAAATTTTTTTAAACTTGGGCTCCTAAATATCCGGTCACTCACACCGAAAGCAGTTTATGTAAATGAAATAATCACAGATAATAGTTTTGATGTACTCTGTCTGACTGAAACCTGGCTTAAAACAAATGATTATTTTGGTCTAAATGAATCTACTCCACCAAGCTACTGTTATAAGCACGAGCCTCGTCAGATTGGTGGCGGCGGTGTTGCAACAATATATAGTGATATTCTCAATGTTACTCAGAAAACAGGATACAGGTTTGACTCATTCGAAATACTTATGCTCAATGTTAAACTGTCAGATAAGCAAAATAAATCTGTCCTATCTCTTGCTCTGGCTACTGTGTATAGACCGCCAGGGCCATATACAGATTTTCTAAAAGAATTTGCAGATTTCCTCTCAGACCTATTGGTTAATGTTGATAAAGCACTAATTGTTGGAGATTTTAACATTCACGTTGATAATACAAATGATGCGTTAGGACTTGCGTTTACTGACCTAATAAACTCTTTTGGTGTCAAGCAAAATGTCACCGGGCCGACACATCGTTTTAATCATACGCTAGATTTAATAATATCGCATGGAATTGATCTAACTGATATAGATATCATACCTCAAAGTGATGATGTTACTGACCATTTCCTTGTATCGTGCATGCTGCATATTACTGATATTAACTATATGGCTCGCGTTATCGCCCAGGCAGAATTATTATTCCAGCCACTAAAGACAGATTCACAAATAACCTGCCTGATTTATCTCAACTGCTCTGTGTACCCATAAATACAGATGAACTAGACACAATTACTAGCAACATGGGAACTATCTTCTAATACATTAGAAACTGTTGCCCCATCAAATTAAAAAGGTTAGAGAAAAAAGTGCTGCGCCATGGTACAGCAGTTATACCCATTCTCTCAAGAAAGAAACTCGTATTCTTGAGCGCAAATGGAGAAAAACGAACTTGGAAGTCTTAGAATTGCGTGGAAAAACATTATGTCCAGCTATAGACAGGCTCTAAAAACTGCAAGGACCGAGTATATCCGCAAACCCATAGATAATCACCAAAACAATCCACGGTTTTTATTTAGCACAGTGGCTAGATTAACAAATAAACAGATGTCACCCGATCTAAATATTCCCTCACAGTTTAACAGTAATGACTTTATGAATTTCTTTACTGATAAAATAGATAATTTCAGAAATACAATAACAAACGTAGATTCTACAGCGTCTAGTACTCCAGCTTCATTCATCGCACCCAAAGAAAAACTGCAGTGCTTTACAACTATAGGACAGGAAGAGCTAAATAAACTTATCACTGCATCTAAACCAACAACATGTTTATTAGATCCTGTACCAACTAAACTATTGAAAGAGTTGTTACCTGTAGCAGAAGAACCGCTTCTCAATATTATTAACTCCTCGTTATCTTTAGGTCACGTCCCAAAACCATTTAAGCTGGCAGTTATTAAGCCTCTTATTAAGAAACCAAAAATAGATCCTTGTTCGACACTATAGATCATGAGATACTGATAGATCGATTACAAAAACGATTCAAAGGCAGGCTCTAAGATGGTTTAGATCCTACCAGTCCGATCGCTACCACTTCGTTTATTTAAACGGGGAGTCATCTCAATTATGACCAGTAAAATATGGAGTACCACAAGGATCTGTCCTAGGTCCTCTGTTATTTTCATTATATATGTTGCCCCTTGGTAATATTATTAGAAAATACGGGATTAGTTTCCATTGTTATACTGATGACACTCAACTATATATCTCAACAAAACCAGATGAAAGTTCTAAACTATCTAAGCTAACAGAGTGTGTTAAAAATATAAAATATTGGATGACCAGTCATTTTCTCCTATTAAATTCAGTTAAGACAGAGATGTTACTTATTGGACCTAAAAACAGTACACAGAATCTCTTGGATTACAATTTGCAACTAGACGGATGTAATGTTACTTCCTCTACAGTTAAAAATCTGGGTGTTTTATTAGACAGCAACCTATCTTTTGAAAATCATATTTCCCATGTTACAAAAACAGCCTTCTTCCATCTTAGAAACATTGCCAAGCTACGGAACATGTTAAGTGTTTCTGATGCAGAAAAGTTAGTTCATGCATTCATGAACTCTAGACTGAACTATTGTAATGCACTGCTAGGTGGTTGTCCTGCATCTTCAATAAACAAGCTACAGATAGTACAAAATGCTGCGGCTAGAGTCCTTACCAGGTCAAGAAAATATGATCATATTACTTATTATTACTTGCCTATAAGGCCCTAAATATTTAGCTCCTGCGTACCTAACTAATCTTCTATCACGCTACAATTCAACCCGCTCCCTAAGGAACAAAACTCTGGACTCTTGGTAGTACCTCGGATAGCAAAGTCCACTAAAGGAGGTAGAACTTTTTCATATCTGGCTCCTAAACTCTGGAATAGCTTTCCTGATAACGTTCGGGGTTCAGACACACTCTCTCTGTTTAAATCTAGATTAAAGACACATCTCTTTAGCCAAGCATTCATATAATGCATCTCACAATCTTGTACTGCCAGTCTATCTGAACAAATGCACATTATTATGCTTTAGCTTGGGTTATACTGATAATTTCATCCAGGGTTATTCCTGGATGGAACAACTGCTACGCTAATTGTTTTACTGTTTCTATGTTTCTGCTAGGAATTACACAAGCTTCAGTCTGGATCCAACCCTTAAACGATCTGAGATGACTGAACACCTGAGAAGAGACGATGACAACCCCTCGGAGGACCTCAGAGGAAGCCAACCATCAGCGATTATACTGACTTAACCAAAGTCTGCCATAAATGGAGGATCAGCACCTGGAGACAACCTCTACAGCCCCTACAGCCCTGACCGTCAGCGGAGTCTAGGACACATAGATGAGCTCCAGAGACAGATCTCCAGTGAGAACCTCGTCACCTAGACATCCATCGGGGAAAGACCCCTGGAACCAGTGGACCACTTACACTCTGACTTTGCTGCAGTTGGAACAAACTACTGATTCGTCTGGCCGGAGGGGAACTGGCCCCCCGACTGAGCCTGGTTTCTCCCAAGGTTTTTTCTCCATTCTGTCACCGATGGAGTTTTGGTTCCTTGCCGCTGTCGCCTCTGGCTTGCTTAGTTGGGGAAATCTTCATTTCCAGCAATATCATCGACTTGATTGCACAGATATTATTTAAACTGAACTGAGCTGGACAATGCCATTACTAAATTCAATAATGAAATGCATTCAGCTGATAATTGAATGTTAAATCCTGTCATTTTACATTATTGACACAATTTGCCTATTTTGATATTGTGCAGTGCTTTGTTACAATTTGTATTGTTAAAAGCGCTATATAAATAAAGGTGACTTGACTTGACTAACTACTGGAGTACCTCAGGACTCAGTGCTTGGACCACTTCTATTCTCTGTCTACATGGCATCACTAGGTTCTGTTGTTCAGAAACATGGCTTTTCATATCACTGCTGTGCTGATGACACTCAATAAATGTATGATTATCTACTGTATGCATCCATTCTCTTGCGTGCTACTGTAAGCTCCCTGAAAGAACAGGTCTGTGGAGGAAGATCCTAAAGCAGGCAGTGTGTTTCTGCAGAGTCACAAAGAATCAGAGCGCATGGTGGAGAATGAGAGAAGAAGAGATGCGAGGGATGATGAACCAAATACAGAGAGAGAGAGAGACACATGATGAAGTCGTGAGAGAGGAGAGATGGTGGAAAATGACGCATGGAGATTAAACGGATGTACTATGAACTTTTCCAATGCCGTCACTGACGCTATGCTGCAAACATGCATCGTTCTGAATGTGACTCAGCACACAAGCTCATCATGGACATGAGGTAACGAACGAGGAACGGTAAATCACAGAGAAAACAGAGCACATGAAGTCATAATTCAGATGAGTGTGCTGAGAAATATTGGACTGTCTGAAAGTTACTCACTCATGAAAATGCATTTTGCATTGCAATGAGAGTTTGGAAATGTGCATATAGTATCATAATACTGAAGAAGAAGAAAAACTATGCACATAAAACTAGGTCTTCTTTTGATTTTAAGAGGGATGTGAGCTGCACATGCGTTTATGAGATTCAACATCAAAAGCAAAAAATGCCAGCTTCAGCACACACAAAAGTTGAGCAAACTTAAACGTTTTTAGGGGTCGACCGATATGTGTTTTTCAGGGCCGATACCGATACCGATTATTACAGAGCAAGTAGACCGATAACCGATATTTTTAACCGATATACGTGTCTGGTGTAAAAATGAAAATGAATGCCAAAATTAATAATAACAAGAGCTCTGACAAAAAAACGTTCTTTAAATGCTTTTAAACATGTCTTTAATTCTGAAAACTGTTAATAACAACAACATTAAATAAACAGTAATATTAATAATATTAATAATAACATAAGTACACACAAGTGTGTTCCTGTGTGGCTCAGTGGTAGAGCATTGCGTCAGCAGCGCAAAAGGTTGTGGGTTCGATTCCCAGGGAACACATGTACTGAAAAAATAAAATGTATAACCTGAATGAAATTGTAAGTCGCTTTGGATAAAAGCGTCTGCTAAATGTAAATGTAAGTACAGAGATCACCCAGAAGCATTCTGTAAACATTTTGTAAAACTTAAAGTAAACGTATTTAGCGTATTGTGTGATTATTCTCAACAAAAGTTGAAATAATTGTTGTAGTTGTATTACGTATACAGTAATATATTCGGCTAAACCGAACTTATATTTTGACAGGTTGCCATGAGGACCTTTTAAGTTTCTGTAGCCTATGTATATATGATATGACGATCGTTTTACTCAAATGAAACGGTCAAATGCTCATGAAGTGACTCTCCGAGCAGTTCTGGGGATGTTGTTTGTGTATTTATGTCCTCATTTAGTGAGACGGCAGACGCTGAAGTCACTGCGAGCGTCACGTGCGCTTCAGTATGTATGTGTGCAGTAAATGAAACCGCACGTCTGTGTCATTCATTAACAGAGATGCAGAACATGCAGGATTCATATTTAAATAGTGTTTTTGCAGCTTAATATTTATAGATACTAGTCCATAGCGCGAGTCGATTTAAGTGTACTGACCTACTCTTGATTAATTCATCCAAACTTCGACAAATTCCATGACATTCCGCGTTATATGGTAAATTCCATTATATGACTGCATTCGATTCGCATTTTAGACATCATGGGTTATATTGAGGTGTTTTGCAACTTCAGCAACGTCTGCTGCTGCTTTACCTTTGAGAGACAACTGATGCGTGATCACTGAGGCAGCTCCAGTTAGCATGTGCTCTCGGTGTGAGACTGCCTTCAGTTTTCCGCGTTGATTGGTCGGACTCGTGACTCTCTACATATCAGATGAGCGGTGGGCGGAGATTGCTCTCAGAGATTGAGAGATCGCCTCACTCTCACAGAGTGTTGAGCTCAGACAGGCTGCATCGAGCCAAATAGTGCATTTAAACATTAAATAGTTTCACCTGTATTATTTATTCACCAATAAATAATGTCACCTGTAAATAGTATGTTTGTTTGCATAAAAAATAAAAAATAATAATAATTATCGGCAAATCTGTTTTTAAAATGGCCGATATCGATAATCGGTAAAATGCTTAATATCGGCGCCGATAATCGGCCAGGCCGATAATCGGTCGACCCCTTGTTTAAGGCAAGCAGCTTCAGCATATATTTTTTTTACAGTGTGCTCATGCAATAACTCCAAAACTGCTCCATTTGTTCTCCTCGTAGCTTTAAACTAACATCCAACAGTATTTCACGAGAAATGACCGATGAAATCACCAAACGTGACCCTGGAGCACAAAACCTAAAGGTCTTGAGATTTATGCATCATCTGAAAGCTGAATAAATAATATATCCATTGATGTATGGTTTGTTATGATAGGACAATATTTGAAAGGGTGCAAAAAAATCTAAATATTGAGAAAATTATCTTTAAAGTTGTTCAAATGAAGTTCTTAGCAATGCATATTAATAATAAAAAATTACGTTTTTATACATTTACGGTCGTAAATATCTTCATGGAACATGATGTTAATATCCTAATGATTTTTGGCATAAAGCAGCAAATCTGACAGCGTTCAAAGGTGATCTCCTTCATCGCTCAAGTGGACAAACTGAGAGCAAAGGAAAGCAGCTTCTCAGAAACAGACTGCAGTGTTGTCTCTTCTAGTATTTCTGATCAGATTTGTGTCAGAGATCTCAGTAACTCACGTCTCTTCCCAAACCACATGATTCACAGCTCTGCATAACTGCTGCATTTGTGTAGTTGTATTTCTCTGAGGCAGACTTGAAACTTATATGAGAGCTTTCCTCTGGGTCTTCAGACACACACACACACACACACGCACGCTCGCACGCACGCACGCGCACACACTCACTCACTCTCTCACACACCACACACACACACACACACACTCTCACTCTTTCTCTCTTTCTTTCTCTCTCTCTCACACACACACACACACACACACACACACACACACACACACACACACACACACACACACACAAAACAAACAAACTCATGACTCTGACACCATCCAGATGACAAATTATTATTTATAATGAATAAAATAATGTATTATAAAGAATCTATTAATAATTGTTAGTACAAGGAATAAATGGATAATTTCATATATTAATGTCATTGATTCGCTATATTGTTCCATCTCTCCAGCCGTTCCACTGAATGATCGAAAGAATCGACTCAGTAGAACGAGTCATCTGCTGACCGGACGCTGAGAGCTGAGTCGGTCTGTGTGTGAGAATACAGCTGCTGCAGAGAGCCAGATGAGAGAGAGAGAGACGGAGGACGGAGAACGGAGGGATGGATGGAGGGATAAACAGGACAAACAGGACGAACGACTCATTCCACTCCAGCAGATACAGCCTGAGAGTTTCACACGATGAGAGGATTCAGCGCCAGCGGTCAGCGGTTCTCTTTTCTCTTTCAAACTGCAGAGAAGATTCAGTGTATCGCCTTCAGTGTGTGTATGTGTGAGAGAGAGAGAGAGAGAGAGAGAGAGAGAGAGAGAGAGAGAGCGAGCGAGCGAGCGAGAGTGAGTGAGTGAGTGAGTGAGAGAGTGAGAGTGTGTGTGTGTGTGTGTGTGTGTGTGTGTGTGTGTGTGTGTGTGTGAGAGAGAGAGAGAAAGAGAGAGAGAAATAACACGTCAATCAGTAATGCAAATATCATCATAAGCCTTAAGAAACTTGTTATTATTATTATTATCAATGAGTTTAAGATATTTAACAATATGCAACTCTCAGCTAGAAAGACTTCAAATCTAGGTAACATCTTGAGAAATGTGTTTTATGATTCAAAATATATAATAACACAAAAAATGAGCAAAGACATCAATAAGCATGGGCCCTCTGCCAGAAAAATAGAAATATTGAAATCATTTTATAAAAGAAGACTTATAACAACTTAAATCATCCCAGAGATTAAACCTGAATGCAACGATGGAATAACTGAAGTTATAGAGATAATAAAGAAGTCATTTTGGAGTTTGTTGCATGCACAATATTAAAACACACTCTCGTGTTTGATCAGGGGCCCGTTTCAATAAGGAGGTTTAACCAACTCTGAGTTTAAACTTGAACTCAGAGTTGAGTTACTCTGAGATGGGAAACTCTGAGTTCTCTTTCATAGGTAACTCTACGCTGCGTAGCTTTACGCTTCGGGAACGCCCACCGCGTGACCGAGTCTGAAACCCATATAGAATCACGCCAATTCATTGGCTGATGGCGCGACGCCGTCTCTGACGCAATGACGTCGTCAGGTCATACTGGCGAACGCGCCATCCACTCCTCAGATTTCTCTGCCTTCACGAAGCGGTCACATTACCCTTCGTTGTTGCGATTTCTGACCCAACTTACCTTTTTGCGATCACCATCTGCACTTCGGCGACTGCCTCAGTGGAACTTCGTTCTCCTCGCGGTGAAGTGCCATGGAATATCGCCGTTGTCAACCGCCGTCAGCGATTCATCGCCGCTTTGATAAGTACTTTACTTTGATAAGTAAAACTATGTTTATCGGGTTTGTGGGTTCACGCTCATAACCCTCCGCCTCGGCTTGAGGTGTGTGAAAAGGAGTCATCCATTTTCTTCCCCGTCGCTCCGGAGGCCTCCGCAGCTTCTCGTGAATCCGCGGCTTCGTGAATCCGGCCTCGTGAATCCGCGACCTGGGTTTTGGATGTTTAGCTCGAGGAGACGGAGAGTGAGCAGACAGGCCTCGCCTTTTCTCTCCTCCCTCACCAGAGATGTGCGCGAATTCACCGGTTGAATTCACACAAGATTATCTGTTTCCCAGCCCGAGGGCACGTTATACTGTTTCCTTCAGGATGGATTATGTTCTGCTAACTGCGCCTCCGACCCGGTGATTTCGGGCCCAGTTTAGCAGATGCGCCACCGCTTAGCGGTCAGGAGGCGCAGCCTTCACCGGCCTATTCTGAGCTCGTGGACATGCGGCGCCGCTGAGAAGCTCTCGCATGGATTGACGATGAGCCCGCGACTCGCTCTTCAAACTCGACGAGCGGTGTCTTAGCGGTGTAAATTCCAAAATGAGCAGAGGAAGCTGCTGTTTTTCGGTCATCTGCATCAGGAGATTTCCAGATCCTGAAACAGCCTTTTTCTTCCCACCTTACTAACGCGCGGCCGCTGACTTCACCAACCTCGTGGTTTCGTGGAGCAGGGCTATACCGCCATGCCGTGTGCGTGATTCATCGCTCGCTATGACCCGCACAGATAAGTAAATTATATGTTTGAGGTTTACGCATGCGGTTTTTGTGATTTAAATGTAATTTTGTGAGAATCTCCGTCTCATAATCCTCCGTTTTCGGCTTGAGGTGTGTGAAAAGGAGTCATCCATTTTCTTTCCCGCGCACCCGGAGGCCTCCGCTGCGCATGAATCCGCTGCCTCTCGTGATTCCGCGACCTGGGGATCGGATATTTAGCTCGAGGAGAAGGAAAGTGAGCAGATAGGCCTCGCCTTTCTCTCCCTCCCTCACCAGAGCATGTGCACACAATTCACCGGTTGAATTCACGCAGGATTATCTGTTTCCTAGCCCCCATACGATGACCATCCTTCAGGCCTGCCCGGGCGGGACGCCTCAAGGAAATCCGAGGTGACTGGTCTGACTCGGAGGCTGTAAAGGAGCTGCGCAGAGCCACTGACTTAGCTCTCAGAGCCACTAAGCACACCGCCGGCGCTTTATGGCGGGTTCGGCCGCAGAGCGCCATTTGTGGCTAAACCTCAGAGGAGAGCCGTTACACCGCTACGGGCGAGGTCAGACCGCAGCGTTTCTGCCCGCTTCAAACGTGCTCTCCTTACTCAAAACCGTCACAGCCACCCCTAGGGGCTTGGCGTGCGGACGACAGTTCATCCTCATTTATTCTCGGTCTGGCAGTTGGGGACGCGTTGTCTTTCTACAGTCCGTCCTTCGCCGCGTGTTTGGGGACACAGTCGATTCTCCCTGCAGCGTTCGGACCCGTGCTGGCCACCTGTCAGTCCAGCACTTCACACTCCATCAACCCGGACAAGGGCGCCAAGGGCTCTCCTTCGTGGCGGAGGGTGCCGCTGCTAACGATTCGGTCCGGCTACACATTTCAGTTTGGGGAATATCCCTCCCGCCTCGACGGGGTTTCAACTAACGATAGTAAACAGCGCCTCCAAGGCTTCTGTTCTACAGCTGTAGCTTTCCTCCCTCCTACAGAAAGGAGCGATAGAGGAAATACCGCAGTCGGACATCGAATGAGGGTTCTTCAGCCGAAGGGGTACGGCGGCCTGAGACCCATTCTGGATCTACGGCGTTTGAATTTTTCCCTCTACAAAGGGGAGTACTGAACCTGGCGGCCGATTTTCTGTCGAGACAGAAGCTCAAACCGGGAGAATGGATGTTGAACCGTCAGACGGTATCCCAGATCTGGGATCTGTTTGGCAAAGCGGAGGTGAACCTCTTTGCTTCTCAAGAGTCATCCCAGTGCCCGCTCTGGTTCTCCCTGAGTTTCCCGACGACTCTGGGCATAGATGCGTTCGCAACTCCAGTGCTGGAGTTTTTGCAAGAAAGGCTGACAGCGAGGGCGGCTGCTACCACCCTTAGGGTTTATGTAGCGGCCATTGCAGCTCGGAGAGAGCTGGATGAGATCCTTGGGGAGACATCGGATGGTCTCCGCTTTCATGCGGGCCAGACGCCTTAGGCCTGTTCGCCCCACGGCAGTTCCTTCTTGGGACTTGTCAGTCGCCCTCGAAGGACTAGTGACGGCCCTTTGAGCCCTTAGAGTCAGCTTCGGATCGGATACCGACTTTGTTGTTGTTATTTGCTGGCGCCACGTCA